>JAYMTT010000264.1:0-15025 GCA_036898025.1 Hypseocharis bilobata
CACCTAGCCCCTTGCGGGGGTGTGACCACCCCCGGCCCCCCCGCCAATAGCCATAACATTTTGTGGGATCCTTGGCAGAGGCCCTCCCATTGGTATCAAACACTTCTCATCTTCAATCACCCTCTTCACTCTAATCCCCAAATGCCTCAACCTGGCAACCATCCTATTCTTAACCTCCTTGTAGGACAGGAGCGGGCGGCTAACCAGAGAGGTCTCTTCTAGGAATATCAAATTGGAATCAAAAGGCATTACATAGAGAAAAGTTGGGAATTTCGAATTGCCATCTCGCAAATAAGGCTCGTTTCCCATATGGGTATCTCTCCAATCCATCAAAACCATCTTGTCCAAATCAAATGGGTGTTCTTCCACTTCAGCTAAGAGACCATGAGCAATCTGGTACCCATGGTTCCTCTTCTTATCATACTCAGTAAACGTGCTCGCGAACCCGCTCGCGTCCACAATCAAGCTAGCCCTCAGCACACTCCCATCGTCACACTGAACCGATGACTCAAATTCCTGGTGCTCCAATTTCCAAACCGTTGCCTTGTGGAATTTGACTCCATTGGACACACATCTCTCCACCAATTTGGTCTTCAGTTTCTTCCTGCTGACCCGGCCGTACGGACGGTCCAGATACTTGGTCTTGTGCTCGTCGATATAGACACAAGCCATGGGCCATGTTTTGTCTAGACAATCGTCAAGCTCGATTTTCTCAAACTCATCAACCCAGACACCATAATTGTTGGGCCACATAGAAAGCGGAGAAGGGTCGACGCAACATACCCGGATTCCATAACGGGAGACCTGATCGGCGAGACGGAGGCCGGCGGGGCCGGCGCCGATGACGATCACGTCGAAGAGAGACCGATTTGCTGCAGGATCGAGCCATGTGAGATCCAAATCTAACGGCTCTGGTTTCGACTCCGGTTCCAAGTCGAGAAAGCTGCCGGAGTTGGCACTTCGGATCTTCCGAGGATGATGATATTGATGGTGGGGACGAGCGAAATGGGTTTTTGGAAGAGAGAGCAATTGGGTTTGGGTTTGGGTTTTGGTGGGTGAAGTGAACAGAGGACAAGACCTGAGAAGAGTAGCCATTAGAGAGAGAGAAGAGAATTGAGGTCTGATCAGATGGGAATTTGTGTAATTTGAGTATCAAATAAGTGAGGAGTTTAGGCAGATATGGACAGCAGAGGAATCGCGATTCGCAGGGGAATATGACCAAAATTAATGATGCTATATCCATCGATTGACCACCCAAAAAGTTTCTGATGGGACTCTCTATTCTTAAATAATGGAAATTGGTTTCTGTCAGTCTCTGATTAAAATGTTGGTGGTGTTGTCTATCTAGCAGCCAGAGCTACGTGATGCAACATGTGTTGGTGAGTTCATTTCATTTTCATCGTTTGTTTGCCAGTAGTGACGAATTGAAAATGGTCATTTTGGTAGTAGTGGCTTTCGTGACTCTCTGATTTTAGGTAGGTTGGTAGGGCCCAGCACAGCCACTTACGTCTTAATAATATTGGGGCGGCAAAAAAGCATCATTTGCCTTGTCTGTCTGTCTGTCTGTCGCATTGCCTGGTTTGTAAAGAAGAAGAAGACGAAGAAGAATAACAAAGAAAAGATGGGCATGGAGAAATAGAAGAGGTCTGGTCTGGATCTGGCCTATAGTCAAAACTGAAAACCACATCCAAATGCTTCAGCTTGCAACATATCAGCAACCTAAACATTTTTCTATAATATGCTAAACACTCGAATCGTCGTAAGTGAAAAACCTTTCTTTACCGATCTATGTATATTAACTACGTTTTTTCTTCTAGCCGGAGCCACAAATGTTAACTTAAGTCTCTAGATAGGGTGGATCTGTCTGTGTAGCTTTGGGTTTTTCTTCAGAGGAAAAAAACTGCGTACTGGAAAATGCTTGATAAGTCAATTATTGATGAAAGCAAATAAAGAGGAAACTAACAACCATGGACTGAAAGGAAACCAGTTTATTAAAATGTATAATCACATGTCTAAAAGAAAATCTTATAACAAGATTACAAAAAGAAGAAATCTGATCTCTCTAAACAATAACTGATAGAACACTGAAATCCAGGTATTTACATAATACTAGGATGACCCAACACATTGTGACAGCGACTCATCACGCTCCCCCGAATAAATATCACTCACTCGGATCATGTGCAGCAAGCAAGAGAATCTACAGGATTATTTCCACGGCCTCGCAGAGATATAGATATTATAACTCTAAATATACCTTGAACATCTGAACGGTAAAGCCATCGATGCCCTTTTAAATCTTCCAGCACTAGCAGACAGATCATCTCAAAGTCACATATAGCACATCCCAGCTCAAACTCACCAAAAGCGAGACTGACAATCAAGATCTGCAGGAAGGTAGAGTGATGCCCCCACAACAAGCAGCGATTATAATGTAAAGCAATAGAACAATCACGACTGTCAACAGGGCCCTGTCACAAGTAAACATGTATAAGTTCTATGTGTGACACTTGAATATTGCCACACGGCTATTAGCTATTAACAACAACTACATAAACAATAATTTAATTTAGGTTGTTAATATCGCTTATGCCTGCAATAAAGAACAGAACATCATGTTTCCAGTCCACAAAACAACTATATTAAATGTGTAATATCTGCAGTGCTTAAGATGCTAATACTTCCAGGATCTAGGATGAAACAAACTAAAAGGCCTCTTGGGATAGCAATGGACTAGATGGTAAAATCACATTTATGACACAAATTTGGCATGATCCCCATACATGAACTGATAAGAAAGACCAGAAATAAGGGCACTAGATATGCATTTTTGCAGAAGGTCCTCATGGTAAATTAGAGGAATTGTCGTCCCCAATGATATTCCTTGTTCATTTCTTCTTTTTATTTTATAAGCCTTCTATTTTTCTAACTACTTAATGTATGCTTTAGTTTACAATATTCTTTCAACAATCATGCATCTTCCAGAAAAAAGAATCTAAGTCATGCAAGGAAATCAGAAGCACTTACAAAAGCTTGGCATTCTTCATCCAAAGAGCTCGACGAAGGCGCTTAGACTGTTTCTTAAAATGAAATGCACCGTCTTGCATTGTCGCGGTTTTGTCAACAAGGAGCTCAATCCGATCACCTCTCTCCAATATTTTCTCAATGTTGTCCACCATTATGGTGCGTATCTGAAAACCAGATTCTAGCACTTGAGAGAACAAAACAGCACAGAAACTATAACAATAACAGACCAAACAAAAAGATTTTGCAAGTAGAGAGAAAATTCAACAATGGTGAAGCCTCCAGAATCCTAGATCACTTATGATGTAGCAAATCATATAGAAAGAAAATCTACGGCAAGCTGCCAGGCTCCGGAAAATAAAGAATTCCAATAAGATCATATGCAATAAGTCTACAAAAGTAACACTAAGAAAACCCAACAAATTGCAAGCGAGATAACTTAAACTATTTGCGTCAACAGACTTAGTTTCCATACAAAAGGGATAAAAAATATACTTAAACATACATGAGAAGTGAGGAAAATAGATAAATACATTAGTCAAGAAAGAAACCTACATGCTAGTGGTACCCTTTGGCACAAGATCTAAATGGCAAACCATAAAGGATTTTAAACTTATAACTTGCCCTGTAAACCTATTTCATGGTTGATATTGGCAAAGGATTTGGATTACTGACCACAAATAACTGACACGATATACTGACTAATATGGTAGATAACATGGGATATTGCATACGAAAGAACAAAATGATAAACCTCTTTGTATGTCTGCACTGGTATAATTAGAGAAGACAAAAATAGACATTGAAGTGTGCACTGAGAGAGAGAGAGAGAGAGAGACAAAAAAATCAAATTTCAGCAGAGTAGAAGTTACTTGCCTCACCAACTTCACTTCTCACACGATTGAGAGTATCTGCACTAGGATTACTAGAGAAAAATTCCATTTGCTGATGCAAAACCCTAGAAAACTCATCATTCATCGCATAAGCAGGTGCATATTGGGCCACCCGGCCATAGTTCTTCATGAATCTCATTTGAATATCCTCCAAGTATGAAAAGGGTATTCTCCCTGGTTCAAGGACAAAATGATACATTTTAAACTCTTGATGTCCAATGAGAAAAAAGAATGTAATGAATCTCGTAGGGAGATAAAACACTATCAAGAAATGTTCATCCATAGATATTCTTGTCAAATGTAATGCTAACAGTACAGATTTGGAAGTTAAATTTTATCTAGTTTACAGCACGGATGACATAAAAGATACATAAAGCATAAGGAACAACAGAAGAAATTAAAGTAATGCAGTGAACTATTAAGACTAGGAGCAAAAGAAGACACTCAAAGGGTCAAAGAAAACATAATTCATAATTGGAAGATGCCCAATAAAGAGCACAGAATTACTAAATTTACCTTATAAGTTCAAAATAATATAAATAATATTAGTTAAGGCGAGAAGTAAATACACAATGAATATTTACTTCTATGAAGGGAGGGACTAGAATGAACAAAGCCAACTGTCAGAGCTATTTCAATTGACCTCAGTTGATCAGATTAAAAGCAATAGCAAAGAGTACTGATAAAGATCCATTACTCGACATCTTCAACCTATTATATTTAATAGAAGTAAATATTCATTGTGTATGTACCAAAGAATAAATGCAAATCTATATTTGTGACATAGTAGGTTGATTAAATAGGAAATCTACCTCCTCATCACATATTGGCTGTCCATATTATATAGAGCAAATACGATAATAGTTAAAGCTTGAAAGAGTGCTAGTCTGCCACAGTATTGTATTCCCTTTGCCCTCTGCTATACAGTTTCACTTTCAAAAGAGATATTAACAATCACGACATCAGAGTTCCAGGTTGAATGGTTTGCATAGCCTATACTCTGCCCACCCAATACAGATCAACATAGATGTTTCCATCTGACTGCCATAAAGCAGGTGTGCAACTTGGTTTATTCAGAAAACCAAAAACCAAGTTAATCAAAAACCTTAATTACTCGTTCTCTAGTGTCCCTACCACAGACGATGCTGAAGTGACTTAAATAACCAGACATTACGTAATACCAAACCTAGTTGATCCTCTACATTCACACAAACTGAACGTATAAACCTATTACTAGTTGTCCAAAAACTTGGTCAAATGGCTGTATTCACATTCCTTCTGGAAAGCTTCCAGCCTTTCTAACATAATGAAAGCTTTAGAATCTGCAAGCCTATGAAGTTGATCAAGACAAGACATGACCTAAAACGAAACGCTCACTTCAAATAGTTGACCCTAAAGATGCAAAATTATGGTTCCAAATCGTACAAATTTCATAAGTACTATATATAACTGCAAAATGTAGCTGCTTCACACCAGGAGCTCAAGAAAAACATAACTGATCCAGTACCTAAAAATCATAAAATTTAGTGCTAGTCACTTCAGAAGCAGAATTCAAACTAATCCAGCACCATAAGCAAAGACTCCGGTTTCGGAAACCTAAAAAACTTAGTTTCAGCTCTGCACTGAATTTTGATATCCCCAGTACTATAATCCAAGCCCCTTTCTTTCGAATTATTCATTATATTAATTTCCTTCAAGATCAACACTAAAAGCCCTCAAATAAATACAAAAATCAAATTAATCATCTATTAAACAAAAATGATATGAAATGGAAAATAGAGACTGAATTGGAAAAGAAGTTGAGAGAAAACGCACTGCCAAAGGTGTCGTTGGCCATGCAGAGGAAGGTGAGGCCATCGGATCTGAGTATGTGAAAGATGTAGCGATCTTGGGAGAAGCAAAGCCTGGAGTCGGCCTCCGCCGGCAGCTTCTCGAGGATCCGGCGGGACACGGCGCCGGTTTTGCCCGTGACGGCGCTGAATTCCGCCAGTACCGTTGTCCCCCTCGCCACCACCGCATAGATAATCGCCATTTCAAGATTTTCAAAATCAAAATCAATCTAGTTTGATTCGATCTCTGGGGTTTGGGGTATCATCCAAGACAAAAAAAAAAAAAGTGTTGTTTCTTGTCTTGGTGATCGTGTTTTCAGGTACAGACAGAGCGCGGCTATATTTATGGAATTGGAATAGAAAGGAAAGGGTGTGAACGAGAGGAGTGAAGAACGCGTCCACGTCCAGGTCCAGCTATGCGGTGTGTCACCGATAACTATAAGTCCACGGCAGGTTTTAGTTTAGGTTGGAGTCTTGGTGGACTTGAGAGTTTTTTTGATATCTTCACAGCCACAGGCTCGACTTAACCACGAGTTTAACATTATCGGAGTGCGTGACTCTTTTGTTCGATAAGTGTTTTTTTATGAACTCGAGTCCCTCGAGTCCCTTACTAATGAGAGATGCATTTTCACCTCGAAGAAAAAGAAAATAATAGTAAAAAAATAAAAAATTCTCAAATTTGAGTATGAAAAATGTTCATATATCTAAATTTTATGCTTAATTAGTAAAAAAATAATTAAATGAGCCGAGTTTGAATCGAGTTTGAGCTCAATCCTCAAATACTACTGAACCGAGTTTGAAATCGAGTCAAACTTAATAATACGAGTCAAACTCAACTGCAAGTACTGCAATGTTCGAGCAACAAAGCTCAACTCGATTTGTTTACACGCCCGAGTAATAGAACATATATTATGTAAACAACAAAAAAATCAATTAAGCTAAAAGCTTAAATCCATAGTTTTAAAGATGGCAATTAAATTTTTATTTAATTTAACAGATTTTACACCGTGTAATAAAAACACTTTTTATCTAGTGCTGAAATCCAATTATGAAAATTACTTGAGTGGGAGTGATCGTTTTCATTGGGACCGAACCCTTTGGAAGAACGTGGACTGAAGCAGACTTTAAAACATGCATTAAAGGGGAAAGAAAAAAAAGTGCAGCAGTAAAGTTCAATTTCATTTGGAGTACTTATTTTGTTTGCTGTGAAAGAACTCTGAGCAAAATTTACACATGAGCATGTAAATAGAATCATGAACTCAAGCTTCATCAAATGAAGCATATCTTAATGAACATTTAAAATTGGAAATTGAACCGTGTGGCAAATGATATAGTATATCCCACATGCAAAATAGACATCTTTGCACTTGTATACGGGAAAGAATAGGATTTTTAAATCTTTCAGCAAAATTTTGCTCGCACCAAAAAAGTTCTCATTATAAAACAAGAAACTATATCCTAGGAACAACACTAAAGTGATCCATCATGACACTGAACTACAAACACATTAAATGGAAACACCATTTTACTACCTTTATGGTGATTCCAATCTACGCTACATGAAAAAAAAAATCTTCTCTTTCCAATACAGCTTTAGTGCAGAGTCTTCTTTTAGTTATCAAGCTGTTTTCACCTTCCGAGAGGGAGGCCGTCGGAATAAACTGATTAGATCATCAAGACCCTGTTGAGTAGCATCAATTGCAATTTATCGTGTTCAGATTCATGTTATATTCTGAACAATGTACGGCAACAGTATATAATTAACTAAAATGTATACTATTATACGCTTCATATTAGAAGGAACAGAGTAATTACCCTAGTTGTAATGACAAGAAAACTGAAGAGCACAATCACATACGATCCCAACACTAGAAGCAACAGCAGGTCAAATGTTACACTAGCAACCTGTAAGTCATTTAGATTTATCACTTGTATGCCAATAATAATAAATTATAAAATCAGTATGGTCATAATAATGATAAGAGTGCCTAAATCAAGAGAAACAGAAAATACTAAAAGATATTAATACCTGATATATGTTGAGTGTAGCTTTAGTTGAATCATAGAAAGTGAACATCCCATCAAGCACCTCGTGCTGCACATTCACCTCGTCTGTATGCTCGGCTAATTCCTGTCAACAAATGGACTCCTGGTTAAGAAAAGACTTGGCTCTCAAGAAAATAGAATGGCTATAGGATGTCTCTAATGCCAAGCCCCAAGCTTTAGGAAAGCAGGGTGAAATAGTAACGGCGCAATATAATTGTGTCGAATAGCCACAACATACATTAGAATTTCATCAGATTCCATTCCATATATAGATTACAAAAATCATTATACATATAATACCAAGGTATACTCCTTTTAGTTTCACTAAAGTTTTGAAGGGAGGAGAGAAATATAATTTCATGCTTTAAGACATCAAATGAATGCTGACTTTGAAACAAAACATATGAGCAAGTTGGTAGTAGTTGCGCCCAAGGAGCTTTCGTTTAGATTTCACTCTATAACCAGGAAAAATAATATTAATAATATCAACAGTTACATGAAAAATATATATTAAAAAAATGTTAACATGTTACTTTGTGGTCGGGGAGTTTCAGAACAATATTCAGGCCATTAATGTTATCATTAACTAAGTAGCGGAGTAGACAAAGGAGAATACTGGAATATACAGACAAAATACAAAAAAAAAAAGTTAGCTAGGAAGACCTTTTTCAATGCCGTGACAAATGGGTCATTCTTGGAGAAAAATGGTGCCACTCGAGGTGTTTGTGACAAAAGATCTAACCATGATCGTACATAAGACGGATTGACAGCCAAACTACTGTCATCTGCAAAGATTTTAATGTTCTTTCCCTGGTGGACATATATATGTCTCTGCAAAAGATAGAATGAAACTACATCAGTAAACATAATGTGTAAGTAGCATATTTATGTCCTAAAAATTGCAGATTTTGCGGATCCTAGCAAGAAAAAAACGAAAAAACTCTAGTAACTGTGAAACGGAGAACAAAACAGTAAAACTTCTACTTTATTAATGCTAGTGAAAGAACCAAAATCTATACTCTTGACATATAACTATAATCTTACCGCAAGACTCTCAGCAACTAACTTCACACTTCTGATGATTGCAGTTTCATTCACAAAATGTCTGCAGGAGAAAAAGAAAAAGAAAAAAAGAAAGAAAAACCACTTAGTAAATTGCTATCTGAAGAAATAGAAAACCTTGCAACAAGGTAAAGAGGTTTTTAAGTTCAAAAACTTGACCTGCTATCAAATAAACCTCCAGTGCTCTCTAACAACTCAGGCGGAACCGAGAGTTCGGAGAGGGTGGCTGCAGTAACTCTCAGCCTTGAGAATTGTTCATGCTCCCAAGCTACCTACAGCAGGTTAACAGCTTAATCACTTGGTTTAACAAATATGGTAGAGCACAATCACTTAAGGAAACCCAGGAAATGTTTCAATAAAATGTAGGAAGCAATCTGATATTTATGAGCAAACTACTTTCTAGGCTATTAAGATCGAGAGAATAGAACAAATCAAAGACAATGAAAATGAGACTTCAAAAGGGAGAAAGTGAGAGAGAAAGAGACCAAAAATATACTTGAAACAGATGAGAAAGCTTTTCATTATATACTAAGTTACTAGAGTAAATCAGAAAGATTCAAAACCATAGTGACTACATGTGGCAGAATAGATTGCGTCCAGGAAAAGGAACATAAAGTGCGGCAGAAACATAAAGGATGAAGAGAAAAGGAAACAATCGAAAATATAGAACAGGACTTATGAAGACGCCAAGGCATAAAATTCAACTCGAGGGACGATTTAAAAACACATATCAAAGTTGCAGTTGTATATAACCACTTCTATAGTAATAATATCATAATGTGCCGCCTGCTAGATAGACACCACCTTATTTTCACTCACGAAGACTCCAACTTATAACTCCTCAAAAGCATAGTCTAGTAATCATGCTCTTACAATATACCAAAGAGAAATATAATTTGACAAATAAATGATGAACGCAAGCAAGAAGTACTTATGTGACTATTCAACATACATATTTCCAAGTTTGGACCCTTGTGATTTCTCAAATAAATATTCAAAAAAATATATAATTAGACCAAAATAATAAAATAATTAATTTTTGCTATTGCAGTTCAAATTTTAGGTACATCTACTCACTCGAGGATTTGAAATATTTATTTTCTTGTGCTTCAGCCCAACTTTAAAGCCCAACTCGTCTGCAACAGTAGAGAAACCCTGCACAAGACTCCACTGATCAGATCATGAAACACAACAGCACAATTCAATGTAATCTTCTCTTCTTCTTTTTCTTTTTCTCTTTTTTTTTTTTTGACAGATATAAATGTAATCTATTTTTAGCTCTCTAATATGTTCTAAGAAATTTGATCAACTTACTTCAAAAATTTGCTTTATGTAGGCATTTTCTGGGGGCTTAGACACATGAATCCACAAGTTATCATCCCATGACCCAATGTTATTCAGGCAAATAGCATAATCAATACTCTCACGCAGACGATGATCAAAGCTTCGGAGCCACTGCAAAAGGCAGGATGCTAAATTAAGTGAACCCCAGTAAAGAAAGAGGACAAGAAGATCAATGAAAATGACATTAGAAGAAATGCATCTGTGATAAATTTGATCAACCAAAAGGAGCTAAGAACCTTATTTGTCCCATTGTAATTATACGGTCCACCAGATGTTAGGCCAAATAGTAAATTGTACCTCCCTCTTGTCTTAGGATTTGAATAAAGAAGTGAAAATAACCTAGCTATTTCAAGTAGTGCGGCAATACCGCTTCCATTGCTGTCACTTCCCACTGACAACGCCTGCAAATATAAATTTCTTCAAACCATTAGGCAGCTCTTGGTGGTTGAATTTAAAAATAAAATTTAAGAACATTACTTACAGGAGCAGCCCCAAATGTGTCATAAGAAGCTACTATAGCAATGGTTGGAAGTTGGTTTGCATCTCCATCTGCTTTCAATCCTGACAACCATCCCTGTAACCGTTCAAAAGAACTATTTAAGTTACAAACAAGTTCTAGCATGCCCAGCATCATAAATATGATCCACAAACTTGAAAAACCCCTAGAAAACTTTTCAAGATAACAAGTGCAGCAAATTGATAAGAAAAGCTTTTGCTGAATGACCACAATACATAATGAAGATTTCATCAGTCTAGAGGTGCCAACAAGATCAACACCCCACAACTTATCATCCGGTTCTCATATTCAATGTTCTTAAAATTCAGGTTACATTAACATGCATGAGTTCCAAAAGTTCCTTTATCAAGAGTGCATCACTTATTGGTGTATAGATGAAACTAAGAATGTCAAATTCAGAAAAATTGAGCATGTTTTCTTGTTAGCAGAGGTGAAAAAAGACACAACTTGATATAATGTTTTTCATGTAGCTCCAAACAACCCATCTTTGTATTGTTCAGTAATCTAATGGATAACTTAGAGAGAATTTGAACTGAGCCGGTTGGGCAAACATATTGTATGCATTCCATTATGTCCCGTAAACCAAAACTCCATAATCAATCACTTGTGGAGGACTTAGGAGTTCATAAGGTGTAAAAGTAACTTGAGCAGCCTATTCTAAAGATTGTTAAGATTTAATATTCAAAAGCAAATGTAATTCAGCTCGGTCCTCCCATCCGAACAGTCGTAACATCATCATAATAAGGAAAGATAGCAGCCCTGAAGAGATCAATGAAAACATGGCACATGAAGAGGAACCATGAATACGAAATCTTGTCACACACGCATGAGATGCCTTTCACAATAGAACTCTTCTATCAAACATATTGCATTTCATTATGATCCCAGTCAGAGTGAAAGAAAGTAGTTAAGTTAGGACCTGAATATTCGTGATGGTAGGAGATGCAAGTTTCTTAGGTTCTGGTGTTGAGACAACAAGCTTGTACCTGCAACAAGTAAATGTGGGGATCAGACACATTGAATGGAAATACGAAAAACTGTGTCCATTTCAAGAGAAAATATAACTAGGAAATGTACAAGTTTGTAGTTATGGACATGACTAACAATGACTTAAAGTCTACAACATAGACAGCAATATATATCAAGACAATCAAAATCAAATATACTAAATCAATACAACAAATTAGATAACTTTAAATAGATAATGGAAGTGGTAAAATCAGTAGCAAGTGTGACAAGCTCTAGAAGAGGGACCAAATAAAAGGATTAAAACAAGAACCAACAGACCTTCATCTCCGACTTCCCTATTTCCCTCATGGAAAGAAAGCCTCAGTTTGTGCAAAGTGGCTTTCAAAACTTAACACAGAATATGGCTATCCTACCAAAATGAAGTACAAAGAACAGTAGCAATACTATATCCTCCTCTACAGAGAATGATAGGCAAGGATTTCGGCTAGGTACAAATCATCCTTCAAATCATATCATTTTATGGTGAGACAGACTTCCATGGGAAACTCATATATGTTGCAGATACTTCAAACTCAATAAAAAAGTCCGGTTTGATGAATAAAACCAACAAAACTTCTTTTTCAGAAGATGAAAGACAACAATTGTATGATGTAACATGTGAAACAGCTCCTAGAATTCATATAATCAAAATAATCATATATGTCATGGATGAGTCTCTAGAGGATATATAATATTCCTTAAGAGTGCAGATAACGAAGTAATTAACTAACCCGCCAGTAGTTGCAGTGGCAGGCTGACCAGTGGCATCATTCCTCTTGACATCAGCTAGTACAGCATCGATATTGTCATCCTCAAAAGCAAAATACACAGGATACTGCAACAAAATATGTCACCAATACAGATGAAACAATATAATGGAAAGAAAGAAAGGAAGTGGAAATGATGAGAGAAAAAAAAGAAAAAAAAGCTTTATAAGTACTTTGAACATCAAAAGCTTATGTGAAAGAAGTCAGAAATACAGCAAAAATAATAAAAAAAAAATTCTTTCATGGAAGAGAAAATAGTGTTGCTTAAAAATACAAGAACTACACAACTGTTTCTTTTGCAAATAAAAATAACTTTAAATTAAATTAACAGAGACCAATAAGAATTAGAATTGCAAGAAAATTCCGACAAGGTAGGTTAAGATAACCAAGGAAGTTGAGATATTATCTCTGTTGCACTCACAGGTATTCTGGCTTGCACAAGTAACTTTTCAAGCTCCACCAAGATGTTTTTCATCAGCTCTTTTTCATGATTACTCGCTGTTTCATCTCTGTTTTCTAAACTAAACATCTGAGGAAGAAAAAACAACAAGCCTCCCAGTGGCTGTCTTTGTGAAACATATTCTGCCAATGAATGTCAGAAAATAATAATCTTAGTCAGGAAATAGAAAAAACAAAAAAACAAAAAAAGAATAGGTAAATATTCTACCAATTTCATAAAGCTGCTACCCAGTGCACACTTAGAAAATGACACTATTCTAATTTCAGACCATTTAAACTAGAATGAGGAGGAAAGGTTAAATAAGAAGTGAAAGTCCGGAAAAAAAAAAGCATAAATAATGCTTAAGCAAACAAAGCTTTATGCCACTATTTCCTTTCTCTTATGCTACAATGCAAGCTATTGAGAATTTCACTATACGGGCTTTTAGTAGACTATTCTTAGGTGAAAATTCATTTAGCAAGAGTCTCTGATCCATTTATATAAAAAAATACATTTTAATTTTCATCAGGAACAAGTGATCGAGCAAGAAGCAAATCACTTGTTGTGTCTACTTTTAGTTAGTAATTGGCATTATGGAGCGAAACAATGACTTGTCTGCCTTTTACTATTGAACATTCTGTTTTTCTTCCTCGTCTTATTTCTTTTCTATTGGGAGTCACAAATGGGGGTGATTGCAGAACTTTCCAAGTAACCTCACTGCAAAAGGTTTTGGTATCTACGCCAGCACATCGTGTTGTAATAGCGTGGTAACATAAGAGATAGAATTAGGTGAGATTCAAAGCACTAACATTCTTGTGTGAAACAGTGAATGGCCAAATAAAAACCTATAATGATATAGTAAGACAAAGAAGCAAGATAGGCTAACACAAAGTTCTATCTCTTTTATCTCTAACAAGTAAAACTGAAAAACTCCAAAACCTTCCACAACAATACGAAACTTGTATTTAGAACGCATGTCTGTTTTCTTCAACCACTATCGCAGTTTTCTTTACTTCACCAAAGTCATTATCTCACGACAAAGCACAAAACTTAATCACAAAAACGAAAAATTAAATTTTCTTCAAAACAGCTAGATGGGATTAAAATAATTCTTCCATGCTCAATTAGATAGACAACTAATCGAACAGTTTGAGATTCAAAAGTGAGAGAAATAATTTTATCTACTGATAGTGGACAAACTGGCGTACTACCAAACCACGAGCATGAAGAAGTTAACGATACTTCTTTATCTTTTGCCCTGTTCTGTCAGATCGGTCGCTCAAGACCTTTGGTCCGGAAAAAAAATGGGATCATTTATTGATGCAAAATATGTTGATTTTAGCAATTAATCTAGCAAAGAATTAGGTTAAAAACAAATTCACCTAGACAAAAATGAAAGAAGGTCCTAATTTAGTATCCAAGAAACTTCAGCTGCACCTCACTTGGGCAATAAACCCGACCAAACTTTTTTATGGATATCATATGCATATGTTACTGATATTTGTAAATTAGTGAGGTTGAGCTCGCAAGAACTATCATAGTAGTATATGAACTTGATATAACATGAGGAACCTACACGGACACAGTCAACTTCGTATGACATGATTAACATCTAATAATAATGAACAACCTTCAAAGACACGGTGGATTCGGTAACATATCGTACAGAGCAAGCAACGAAATGGATCAGCAATTAAATTATACTTAGCTGAACTAAGCAGCAATTGCACTAAAAATAATTGTAATTTAGAGAACAAAACTGATCAATATAGCTGAACTAAGTTCGTGATCACTACCTCTAACAAAAGACATGTTCATTTCGCGAACGGGAATCATGACCACCGTGCGGGAGAGATCGGCGCCCGGCGCAAAATGCAAGGAGCCGGCGTGGTGATTGAGAGTTGCGAGGCGAGATCCGAAGGGGACACCAGATATGTCGTACTGGATGAGCCGGTAGACGTCGACAAAGGTGGCGGAGACGAGGACGATGACGAAGTAGACAGACTCCAGCATCTCGCGCTCGCGAGATTTTCTTGTGGCTATTGGTGGGGCGGGGAGGGGTGGGGGGAATACCGCTAGGGTTTGGGGGGGTTTGA
>JAYMTT010000265.1:0-15000 GCA_036898025.1 Hypseocharis bilobata
CTTCGTTGATGGAGGTTTGTAGTTTCGACGACTTGACGCTGCGAATGAGGGGTTACTTGAGCTTGGACAGCTGCAAGGAAATTTTTGAGATGATGACTCAAGTTGCAAAGGTCTGTGTTCCTAATTTGCTTTGCCTTGATTTTCATGTTTGTATCTTTTTCTCTGTTTGGTTGCTGAGAAAAATGAGAAGAATAGATTATGAAAAGTAAGTTAATAGTACAGTATCTTTTAATTTCTGAAAGCTCAAATTGGTGGCTTTAAGCTCAGTTGGAGTAATTTGGGGTTAATTTTGTATGTTTAAGTTATGCTAGTTGAATAGCCTACTGGTTTGGGTTTAAATGTTTGTGGTGGCCGAGGGATTTTTCTGGCGAAGTTTTATGCTGACTGATTGTTAGCAATGGCATAGAGCCAGGTTCCGTTTACTTTGTAGAAATTGGATTTCATTGGTTTACTCTCAGTGTTTTCATTTATATGTATAGGAGCTTCTGTTGACAGTCTCTGATTAACATAATGGCATTATCTTTCAGAATGTTGATGAAGGGAGGTTGAAAATGAAGGTACATTGTCCCATAGTGACAGACGTTGGAATGAAGGAAAAGGCTATACAAACCCTATTGAGCTATAACCCAACTTGGCTTCGGATCGGCTTATATATAATATTTGGTGGCGATACTTTGTTGCTCAATGAAGATGCTAGTTCTGATCAAGAAATTGTGTTCCTGAAAATGGTTATTGAGAAGCAGTTCTTTTCACATGCGGGTCTTGCAAAAGCTTATGCTTATAACAAAATGGTTGAGGGTCTTTATAGGCCAGGTTACTATGAAGCTTTGGGAAATATCATACTAAAGAGATTTTTGTTGCTTGTTCTCGTACTCGATCGAGCTAAATCTCATAGCAGTCTTCCTCTCAAGTATGGTATTGATGGAATAGATGGCGGTTCTCCTTTAC
Source organism: Hypseocharis bilobata (assembly GCA_036898025.1). NCBI lineage: Eukaryota > Viridiplantae > Streptophyta > Magnoliopsida > Geraniales > Geraniaceae > Hypseocharis > Hypseocharis bilobata. Next base: position 949 of record JAYMTT010000265.1, read on the forward strand.
TGTTCATGGTGAAATCTAATATTAAGTCGAGTCGGCAAATGATCCATGGTAATTATTCAATTACTTACTATTTCAACTCTGTATTAATTATTATATAACTGCACTTAATATGATGTATATTGATTTCTTTATGTTCCTGGTTAAAAATTAGATTTCTTATCATCGGATGTGATGCATGGAGAAGGTAATCTTCTAGCACATCTAGTGATTGTAGGGTACAAAGTATCTTATCAACAGGTATGTGATTCAATCCATATGTTACACTTATTTGCTTGTTTATGCTTTTTTGCTCCATTAATTGTCATCAAAATTAGTATTATTTATTTTCTTGGAGGAGGGGGTTTGGGGTTTGAAGTTGTGGTATTAAAGATTTTTGTGGACCTTGTGCTTGAAGGAGTATGTCCTTTTGCACTGACGATGATGCATATACTCATCTGACTACCTATTACATAAAGAAAATAGTTTGATGAAGGTTAATTTACCAAGAAATTCTTATTATGATGCAGTGTGCCCTAGCCGAGTATGACTTCAGAGTGATGGATTTGTTCATAGATCTCCAAGATGGGGTGCGGTTATGTAGAGCCATCCAGCTCTTGCTACGTGACTCATCTATTCTTATGGTCAGTCAGTGAGAAATAAAATAGTATATTTTTCTGGTGGTATTGATCAAGAATGCAGGATGCCAAGTGCTATTTGTGATTTTTTGTTCCTATTTATATACAGAAAATGGTAGTTCCATCAGATACTCGTAAGAAGAACTTGGTCAATTGTGATGTTGCTCTGCAATATCTTAGGCAAGCTGGTATACCATTATGTGATGAAGATGGATTGACTATAGCGGGAGATGATGTTGCTACTGGAGATAAGGAACTTGTCCTTTCCTTGCTATGGAACATGTTTGTCCACCTGCAGGTGCGTTCCTTCCTTTCTTTACCCCAAAATTCAGAATCATTAAACTTAACATTACATGGAAATGATGTTGGTGTACATGCTGCAGCTACCTCTTCTGATCAAGAAAACAATTTTGGTTCAAGAAATTTGCAAAATTCGGAGAATAAATGTGGTAAGTACAAATCTGGATGAGTTTCTTCTGATATACCTAGTTTTACAAGAAATGCACACAATGAAGTATAGAGTGCAAAGTCATGTTTTCTCTGTACTTCAGATACCATCTCACCCTCAAATTTTGGGATGAAAGGAACAGCTGAAACATTGAATTTGTTTTCTTTATCTCTGTATGTCTTTCCTTAACCCAATTCCAGAGCTGAAACTATGATTAGCTACTCATTCTCTGCCATTTCACAGGACCACTCGGACAGTTTTGGTTCCTCTCTTCTGGAAATGCTATTGGTTTGGATCCAGGTATTACTGCCATTTAAGAAGTTTAAGGGAAGATAAAGTGTTTTTAATTCATTTTGAGATATTAAATTAGTATCATAAACTAGAATAATCATATCATTCGTAGATGTGGAGTATTTTCTAGTACTATACATCATTGTAGTGGCTCTGAGTGAGATAATATTCGTACATCAAACTGATGGAATGAAGCTTTTGAGATTATGTGCATAGTATTGTATTATGAGATGATCTGTTTCAGTTAATTGTGATCATAATTTGTGTTCCTTTTAAACTCCAAGCACCTATTATGTAGGTCCAGCGAATCCAATTATTGTCTCTGATATGTTGTTGTGGACAGTAGAGAGTAATTTATGTATTTATCTTTTGTTTTATGTTTGACCTTTGCACATTTGTTCTGTGCATTGATCAACATGTGAAACTAGGTGCTTAGTTTCTATCAGTAGATTTGTTAATCTTTTAATGCATGTCACAGCTATAAACCATTTCTCTTTTTGCTTTCCTCATTGGTACTGCCATTCGAAGCACACAATTCTATACTGGTGGTCCATGGCTTGTACCATACCTGTGTATTCTTTAAGATACTGTACATTTTCACTGCTCTTGGCATTCATTTTCATTGTGTTTGCAGGCAATATGTGAAGCTTATGACTTTAAGATTGATAAGTTTTCATCATTGATTGATGGGAAAGCTATATGGTGCTTGCTTGATTATTACTTCCGCAAAGAACTTAATTGTTCTTGTTCTTCCAAGGTGTCATATATTGCCTTTCTTACAACCATCTACTTATAGGCACTCATTTTCCATGGTCTTATTTCCATTTCATGATTTGGTTTCAGGATTCTAATGAAACAAAAGGTGAAGAATCAATTATGTCAACTAATGATTATACAGATGCAGTGCACAATTTTATATTATCACAGAAATTGACAGCCTTACTGGGAAATTTTCCAGAGGTAAGTGTTTTACTAGATGCATGGGCAAATGTTTGCTTTTCTAAAGCTTAGCTCATTGCTGATACAAGTCTATTCATCCCAGTGCATATATTTCTGTTTATGTATCATTAAAGCTGTTTATATCCAATCTTTTAAATATGTGTTTCCCAATAAAGTTGGAGATGGTATCCACGAATTTGAAGAATACAATTTCAAAATGAGCTTTAACTTATTTCAATTTCAGTATAAACTTTTTTTGTAATTCAATTAAGCTATGAATCTGATTATCAACCATGGATTTCATCCTCCAACACCGTGTAACTATGACAATTCCTCCATTCGATTCAAAGAAGTTGAGAAGTACCATGAAACTTATTATGTAACCGATTATGCAGTTAACCCATGCAAAAAGTTAAAAGTTGAATGTTGTTGCAGTGGAAGCATTATCAATAATTTTGAGAATGGCTGGAATATTTGGAAAAGGATTTCAGTTGATTTCGTTAAGTTCAAGAAATAATTTTATCATAGCTGTGCACATGCCAGTAGTGTTTTGTTTTAGGAAATGAGTAGTCAAAATGGTCCTATTATAGACAATATCTAATGTGAATTGTAGCATTATTTACAGATCAAGAATGATATGGTGCTATTCAAACTGAAATAATTTTGATATCGTTGGGGCACATAGTAAGACAAAAACTAGATCTGTATTGACTATTCTTTATGTCTTTTAAGGTTAATTAACTCTATGATATGGCCACGCGTCAAATCATGGTTCTGCGCTGTTTTCTACAGGTTTTGCAAATCAGTGACATACTTGAACATAATGGTGCATCTAATGACAAAGGTGTGGTAATTTTGGTGGTATTCCTTGCATCCCAACTGGTTATCAAGAAAAATATGGTAATGATCTAAGTGTTATGCTTGATTACTATTAGTCCTATACTTGAGAAACATTTTTTAATATCTCATTGTATACTTTCTAGGATCAGCTGAATTTCCATAAACTCTTGGGTTGCAATTGTCAAAGCTCGGAGAGAAAACATGCAATATTTATCCAAGAAGATTCAGATGGGAGCAGCACTGAAGGTTATCATTCTCTATTTACTCCCATTTCTTTGTTTCAGGAACTTCTTTTAACTGGCATGAGTATTAGGCGTTATTCTTCATTTCTCTAATGTTCTTCTATTCATACAGATGCTGCCAGAAAGTTTAAGGTGATCAAGGCATGGTGGCAAGATATGGCTGAAAGTAACAAGTCTATTATAAAACCAGCAAGTTCTCTGTGCTTCTCAACTACCAAACAAAGCATCGAAATTCAAAGAGGTAATTAATATGATCCTTCTCTGCTTTACTTCTGCTCAATGTATTGTCATATTTTTAATTAGTATGATTCAACCATTTGTAGCTGAATGTGATTTTATCATTTAAATGGAAACTTCTTGTCTAGTTTTAGAAGTTAACTGGAAATTTTAGGACTGCATATAAAGGAAACTTATATCTTATATTTTTCACCATTAGGCATGATCAGTGCAAACTTGGGGTTCATGTAGGTTATCATTTAGCAACACAATGAAGGGTCCAAATGTTCTATTCCTTTGACTATATGATGATTGGAATAAACATGATGTTTCTTTAAGTAGGCTTGAATTTTCATGTGTCTGCTCAATTTATGCCACTTATTGTAATGTTTGAGAAAGTGATTATCTGTATTCTTTTCATTGCTTGGAAAAATTGTCTATCAACTTATATCTTCTTTTAAATTGCATCCTCTATTGCAAATAATTGTGGTCAGTATGTCTTTTCTGATCTTGCAATTCCTTTGTAATGCATCCAGAGAATGCTGCAATAGTTATACAGTCTCATGTCAGACGATTGATTGGACGTCGGAGATTTTTGAAGACGATGAATGCAATTTCTTTCATTCAAACTCTTTATCGGGCTTGGTTAACATTTAGGCAGAAGTCAATCACCCATGGATCCAATGTCATCAGTTTTGAAGAGTTCTCATGCGGTATCTGCTCATTTTACTTCTTTATTTGTATGCTCTTCAACAGAATAATCATGTTTTAACTTGCACAGTCTGTTTTCTTGATCATACAGAGAAATCTGAACTGTCAGAAACATTTAGGAGATATGTCATTTTCTTTGTTGACAGACATGGTTTTGTCAAGTTAAAAAAGTCTTCATTGCTCATCCAGCAAGCTGCAAAGAATTGGATTGGCCAAAAGCATCAGAAATATCTTTGTGGGTTCAGAGCAAGGTCATACAATTGTAGGATTGCTCAGACAGAAAAGGCTGCATCTATGTGCCAAGATTTAAAGAGTCTAAATGTTATACAAATAAAGGCAGCTGGTAAAATTCAGATTGCCTGGAAGAATTTTACTGTTTCTAAACAAAACTTTGCTGCAACCAAAATACAGAGTCATTTACGTAGTTGGCTATTGAGAAGGAGATTTTTAAGACAAAAGGAAGCAATAATTAGAATTCAACGTAATTTTCGATGTCTAAGATGTCAGCGAGCCTTTGAAGAATACAAAACTGCAACCAGGTCAGCAATTATTGTTCAATCTTATTTTCGAGGATGGTTGGCACAAAGGGAAGCTAGCAGACATAGGCACCTCATTGTGGTAATCCAAGTAAGTTGTCACCTAGATATATGTTGGGTTGTACTTTTTGTATTTTCAGCAACCTAATCTTTGGAAGTTTTGCAATATTTTCCCCTTTTGCGTGCGTATGTATGTTTGGGGAAAAGGATTCATGTTATTGACAAGTTTGACATTTTACTGTAACCCAGCCAAATGTATGTATCAGTTTCTGCCTCAATTAGTCAACTTTTAGAAATTGGTAATGTGGGACGAAGTGTAACAATCTAGTTCCTTTATGCTATCATTCTGATTGAGTGTTCAATTTAGACAGATAGATATGTCCAGTTTAGGTATACATTTCCAACGTCTGTTGGTTATGCTGGTTAGTTGTTAGATTGATATATTTCTGGGTTACATCTATTCATATGCAGTGAGGTTCCCTTATGCTATTGCTGACCTTTTCTTTCCGCCGTATAATTTCATTTTATTTATTTAGTCTTATTACTTGTAGCATGTTACCAGTTATTACTTTGTTTAAATGATCGTAGAGATACTGCCGTGGTTGGTTGACAAGAAAGAAACTTTTGACCCTAAGAGAGGCTGTAACAAAAATCCAGAGTGCTATCCGATTCCTAAAATGCCAGAAGACATTTTATTGTCAGAGAAATGCTGCTATTGAAATTCAACGATTTGTCAGAGGGCAGATTACTCGAAATAGGCTTCTAGGTAGTATGCAAGTTTCTCATTCATTTTAAGTGCCAGTTCTTTTATTGAGGAATTATTTTCCAGTATAGCCGTTTAAGTTACAAATATATCTGGTGCAGGAGCTTCTTGCCTCCGCTCAGCCATCCCTAGTAGTTGGATTTTTCAGAACTCAAGTGGGTACTTCCAGAGTTTTGAGATACAGATAGTAACATGTGCACTTCTAAGACTGCAAAAATGGTGGAAGGGTGTTATGCTTCAAAGATTAAGAGCTAGATCAGCTGTCATTATTCAATCGCATATACGTGGGTGGATTGCTAGGCGAAGAGCTGCCAGAGAGAGGCATCATATTGTTGTGATCCAAGTAAGATATTTCTAGAACCTATCCTGCTTTACAAAATTGCTCGTATATGGTAATTGTTCTGATGTAGTCATGGACTTGTAGTTAAGATCTATCTTTTGGTTTGTCCCAAACGCCAGTATAAGAAGTTCTAATAGTTTGGCTTGATTTAAATGTAGCAAACTTATTTTATTAACTTTCTCACGGATGACGTACTAGAAGATTGTGAATTTATATTCTCAAACTAACTTGTCCTTCAAATTTCATGCCGGTCAATACATGATAGTTTGGAGCTACTTACTACAAAAAGTTGCTGACCATTGATGCTTCGCAAAATCTTATCCAAATTAGCTGGGCTTTCTAGAAATCCATTTCACAGTAAATCTTAATTTACCAAATTTACAGGATAAATTGGATCTGTTATTTTTTTAATGGAGAAGGTATGATGTATTTGGAAAACATGTTAAACATTTAGCAAATAACTTGACATTTGGAAAATAGGAAGTGTCACAAAGGGCCAACCATAGCCTGAATAGTTAGGTAATTACGCCTTTGCATTCTGAAGCTTCACAATTGGGCAAAGACCTTGGCTCTCATCTCAGTCAACCTGCTGACCTTAGGGTGAGGGCTAATTGCCAGAATCACTGACCTGTATATTTGTATCATAATTTTTCTTAATGTTACTGTTTCACATGTTAGGTTTTAGTCCTGAGAAGTTTTTATTTCGATTGTGTAGTACACTGTTTTCTCAGCAGATCTCTTGCTCCTTTTAATTTAAAGTTTTAGATTCTTAAATTGCTGCTCCCTACATTTCATTCTGTTCCCTTGGTATTGGTAATGTTTGGTATTAGTCATGAGAACTATTTTTTTCCATTGTTTAGTACACTGTTATTTGATCAGATCTCTTGCTCTTTTTTATTCAAGTGTAGATTCTTGAATTGTTATTTCTTATATTTTAGTCTGTTCTCCTACAACCTGGAATACCCATCTTACTATACTAATGATTTCTTTACAACTTTTTTGAATTTGATAGTCATACTGGAAAGGTCACCTTGCACGGAAAGAGTCAAAGGGACAGCTAATACATCTGCGCTGGAGAGTGAAAAAATCCGCTAGTAATGTGGATGATGAAATGCGAATTATAAACAAACATAAAGCAGCACTTGCAGAACTGAAAAGCATGAGAAGTATCAGTGGCATTATTCATGTCTGTGCCACTTTGGGTGAGAGTTATTTTGTCTGCTATATATAGTATAGAAACATGTTTATACTTCTTAAACTACTGATCTGATCTTCTAACAGGAAAGCATTCTCAAAACATGGTATTGGATTAAGATATAATCTATTTTCACTTATTATGCTTGGGCAAATGAAAGTCCATAGCAACAATTTTGTGACTCATGTATTACTCTAGTATTATTGTTGCTGTTATTGGAACTTCATTGCATTAATGAGCCACTTCTTAAGCACTATGACTCAGAATCCCATGCTTATGTTGAACTCTTGTTTACAGACAAATATACAGAAATTTCTCAGAAATGTTGCGAGGAACTAGTGGCTGTGGGGGCAATTTCAGTTTTACTGGAACTTATTCGGTCAGTAAGCAGAAGCATTCCTGATCAACAGGTTCTAAGGCACGCATTATCTACTCTAAGAAACTTGGCACGCTATCCACATTTGCTTGAGGTGTTAATAAATAGCCGTGGATCTGTAGAAACAATTCTGCAGGTGTTGCTAAGGTTCGTTAATCATTTTTACCGAGTCTCAACTCAAAAATAAGAGTACATTTTCTCTATTGTTTATCTTGCGTACACCTTTTCAGGAACAAGGAGGACGGATATTTCATTGCATCTCAGCTCTTGAAGAAGATATGTACCAAAGGGGAAGGTATTGATGCTATGCGAAGCTTACCTGCTCTCTTAAAGAGGCTTCACAGTCTAGTTGAAGAACTTACAAGGAAAGCAAGCAACGAAAAGAGGTTAGATATTAAGAAGGAAATGTTTTCCTTTTTTCTAAGTTTTAAAATTGAAACTGAGTGGAACTTCTTGCAATATTGATGGTCACTATTAAGTATTAATCCCGTCACATTTTAAGTTTTGCTAAGCTTAGTATCACCCATATGCAGGAATACCATGAGAGAGATCACAGAGAAAAGAAGTAAGGAGGCTGCTGATCTTTTAAAATTGGTAACAGGTAAATAAACTCAGTTCTAGAATTTGGCCTGCACAAAATGTAAAGAGAACGATGACTTGTACCTTCAGATCTCGCTATCACCATATAATAGCTGTGAGTACTTTTGTATATCTGCTTCTTATGTTTACAATTTATGTTTGTGGGTGTTGATGCCTGTGCTCTTTCTTGAACAAAACTATGCCGATGATCATATCTTCACTTGATCATAATCTATGGTCTTATTATTTCTTCACTTGATCGCAATCTTATGTGTTAATTTCCATGGTGATCTAGTAGAGAACATGCTATCGACATGATTTTCTTTAGTTTTTTGGGTGTGAAAATAAATTTCATAGATTGAAAAACGGACAATCAACAACAATTCACAGGAAAATATAAGAAAGCAAAAGGATTTAAAATCCCTTGCTAACTACTACAACAGGATACAGTAATAAGCTTTTTGCGGTTTGCTTTATAGGTTTTTGAATATCACAAGTAATATAATTTAGATATTATCTGCTCATTACCCATGAGATCACATATTAACACTCCCTATGTCTTAAAATAACTGTCATATTTGATTTTTTTCGAACATTAAGGATAAGTTTGTTAGTTAATGACTTTTTACTTTCTATTTTAATGACAAACTCTAAAAGTTGTTGTGGCTAATTACTTGATATTATTGGAAAAATATTGAGAGACAGATAGTTATTGTAGAACAATTATTTTAGGAAACTAGGACAGTTATCGTGTATATCACTCCAATAATTTGTGGTTCGTGTAATTTCCTCGAGTGATCCGTAAAATATTAGTAGCATGTGATGTTGATGGCCTTTCTGCTGAAATATTGAATCTTCGCATTGAGTGCTGCACAGATGATATTTTCAGAGAAAGCTCAAATTGGATAGGCAAGTTGCAGATTCTTTATATCATCTCTGATAAATTAAAGTTGGCAAGTTCCAAGTTGCAATTTTTTTTTTCTATTTACGAATTAAATTAGACAAATAGTACAGATTCAACTGACAGTTCTGGTTGAGGTGGTCCTCATGGAATGCAAGTTGCTACCGACCACAGATTTGTCTTTTGTTTACTCATTTACTATTGTTTGGCTAGCGAGAAAATGTATCTTCAGATCAAAAGATTTCAGATTCTGCCTAGGAAAATATCTAACACCACTTCAAGGGGCTGTTTGGAGCTGCTTCCAATTGAATGGATCCCCCAGTCCCAATTTGGAGGAGATTCCAATTTCTTAACTTTCACGGAAAAGAAATTTATACTATGTAGATTTTCTTTTCTTTTTTCCATTCTTGTAAACAACACATGCCGTAAACTGCTAAAACTCACACAGCTAGAGGAAAAGAACATTAATACAGAAAATGAAAAAAAAAAAAAAAAAGTTGATCCCCAATTCTTGAAATTCACAAGACGATTTTCAACACAAGCCTTAATGATGGATCTTAAGACAAATACATTTTGATATTTGCATGCTTGAGTGATGCCAACGCAGCTGTCAGTGAATTATGTGCGAACTTACTTAAATGCAAGATTTAGTATTCACGTTTTTAGAACTTATCATAACTGTTATTTTTGTTACTGTATTGCCATGAATTATTGATTTGGTTAATCGAAAGAAATCAAATAGTAACATTTTTTTTTCTTCGTTCTCTTTTATCTGGAAAAATAGAACTCTACAAGATTCAGAAGATTAGCTAATACTAGATTATGGCAATCTTGATTCTTGAAATACAACAAACTCATTATATATTTTATACAATTGAGGAATAGATTCAGCTATCGTACCAACATGAAAGTCTAGATGCCATTACAAATCTATAATTACCTAGATCTTCACTGTCACAAGCAATAGTGAGTCCATCAAATCTTGAGCTTCATTTTGTACATAAAAGTTCAAGAAATGCACCCATAAATGCATATTTCCTTTTCTCAGGAACCAAACAAACCTTTACCTAACCTAAGCTAAATACCACAGCTTCCTTGACCCTTTTGCTTCCATGCAATTTCAAGCTGCCCTCGCAAGAACTTCAAGATGTTCAGGGACGTCAGCTGGATCAATATAGGTGCGCCTCCTGACGAAGTTTCTGGGCACTGCGACTGTCAAGACACCATCTTCATAACCTGCAGATATCCCACCCATATCAATATTACCTGGAAGTCTGAATTTTCTCATGAAGCTCTTAGCAGGCTGTCTTGATTCATCATCAGCTTCAGCCGCCTCAGTCCGAATTATGAGGTATCTTGAGTCCTCAATCTCCACTTTTATCTCCTCTTTCCTCACCCCTGCAACCACAATAACAACAACCAAACCAACACAAACTTTTTTCTTAGGAAAACATAAAAGAAAAGAAAAAAGAGTACCATATGAGAGATTTAGAAGCAGCAGGAGAATTACCAGGGAGGTCAGCCGAGTAGATGTGTGACTCCGGGGTTTCGGCCCAGTGAACGTGGTTTTCGGGGGTGAAGTTGTAAGGTGAAATGAGAGGAGAGGTGAAGAGGTAGTGCCATGGAGAAGGCTGGAATGCTGGGAACTCCATTTTTTTGAGTTTGGTGGGTATCTGATATCAGGATATATTGTATTGTATGATATATAAATAAATTTCATTCCAACAAAGAACAAACAGAACTTTATCAAGGATTGGTTGGACATGGAAACCCAATCCAAGCTTATACGTCGCCCACCAAACATGGCATGGCCCACAAAACATGGCCCTATGGTAGATAACTAGATATTGACCATTTATAGCATTTGAGATGAGTGATTGACTTTCAAGTGAGTTTTTCTCAAAGCTTGTTGTAAAAATGCAAATATAATAAGCTCTCAAGAAAACACACTCAAGTCTCTTCTATGTCCGGTGAGGCCGCCATGAAAGTTCCAGGTGGTGATTTACCTGAAATGAGCTGAACAAAGTCACAGTCTCTATGATTCAACATCACTTTCATTCTAACAAGGTCAATTGTTATCGAGTCCTTAATTACAATTTAAGTTCTATTTCTCTAATTTTCATATGCTTGAAATGGTTAAGCATACTAAATATACTGTGAGTTTTCTAAAGAAAGTATGTTTTGTGAACAAGTTTTAGTTAGGAGCTATAGGAGGTGCACTGGTACCATATAATCGAAAAAGATAAATTGTATAGACCCTGCATGAGGTTTAAAATCAGTGGAAAAGAGTACAGCTCATGCTTGGCAGAAAATACATTCACAATTCAATAGACTGATAAAGGAAACAGATATGGGTTAAAGAAACTATCGGAAGTAATTAAGCACAGGTTTACTCTTCTCACGTGTTCACTCCAAGCAGGAAACCATTGCTATATGAAGGAAGATTGGTGAAAGGTCCAAGATTCCTCACTGGAGAGCGGAATGGATTTGGTGTGATAGGATGAGTTATATGTAGTCCAGAATTACGAAGAACCTGTTTGGCATTTACACACGAGATTTCAGACTGATCTGTGAAGAAGGCGGGAATACCCATAGATTTGATGTTATCCAGAGCTCCACTCCAGCTCGTGTAACTATCCAATCCGCAATTCAGTGCAACAATAACATGGGGAGAAGGCAGGTAGGTTACCTCCTCCTGATAAACACCCCGCACAAGATTCACCCTCACTCTACCACTTATTCCCGAAGTTGTCCCAGACAAAGTGGTTGGAATTTCAGGTCCGACCATTACTATATGTATATTACCCAATCCATTGAGTAAATGGCCAATCTCTGCAAAAGCTGGCATCCAATCCAACTCCCCTTCAGGGCCAAGGTAATGAAGAACTACCTCTTTTCCTTTCAGCAAAATGTTCTTCGAACTGATGCTAAGCGCTGTTAGTATGTAGTGAACTGTTAATGGGTGGGAGAGAATGTCGGCAACAGGGCTTGATAATGACAGCGACCGAAGATTATAGTACTCTGACCAGTTAGAGAGGAGGATCGGGCATGAGATGCCATCTCTTGTACGATTATAAAAAGATGAATCATGAGGGTACTCGTCATCATCCAGTTGCCCCCAAGAATCCCACAGTCCGTCTTTGACTGGAAGGAGCCCAAAAGGGCAGTGTGCATAGCAACTACACTTTCTCCTCCACATGCCTTTCTGATGGATACCCAACGATTCAAGCCATTTACAAGGCAGGTCAGCAGAACAAGGGAATGTGAAAATTTTGATTGCCAACTCTTCTTCCCTTTCCATCATAGCCTTGTAAAGACCACACATGTTTTTATGTGTTTCTTTCCAATGCTGCTTCTGGCATGAAGAACTGCAATAGACCACTGCTCTACATCGTCCACAACAAAGAGACTGTTCTCCGTGAACTTCTCCCTCGCACATTGCACACTGCCTAATGCTGGCAGTTGAGTTTCTGTTTACATCCACAAATAACTTCTCTTTTCGTGCTTAAGCATGCTTGGTGGGTGTTGAGCTAGCTTCCTGATATCCCCGACCAGGCGGGTGAGATATAGTGACTGCAACAAAGTCATAACTCTTGGCCATTTCAGGAGGCCACTGAATATCAACCGTCTCAATAAATGGTTCAAAATGCATTAACCGGGACCACTTTGGACCTCCATTATCTGCCTGAAGCAACGGATGCAACAAAGAAATCGCTTTCATGAATGCATAGACAAAAGTAAGCTCCTCAACGGTAGGAACTCTAAACTGAAGCCCACCTGAAGATGTGCAACGTGCGACATCAATAACAGGATACTGATCAGTCCCAGACACTTCCAAGGACAAAGACTTGATCATTTTCCAGTTTGAAGGCAACGTCAATGAATTCAGTTCATAAGTGACCCTCAGAAGCTCAACTTTCGGAACTCGAATAGTCTCTCTTGAGCCTGTCATTTCCTTAGCATCATTTTCTGAACGAAACATGTAAAATGCTATATCCCCACCGTCCCCTCCAATAAACTGCACACACGGAAAAGGTTGTTTCTTGCCAGACCAATCCGCGTCCTTCCCAACCCGAACACCTAGCAGATGCCCCGGACGCAATCTCTTCCACGGGTCAGTTCTATACAGAGCTGCTGAAGCTTTAAACAGCGACTTGATTAAATTAGGAGCAATGCCCTCTACCTTCATAAGACACGTCCCAGATCCAGGACCTAGGCCAGGACCAGCCCCAAACTGCTCATTGAATCTACCAAATAATTTCTTCAAATGAAAATCCATGTTGAAGTAAAACCCAATATCAATTCCCAACAAAATCTCTTCCTAAACTCAACAACACCAGAAATCCAACAACATATCACAAAATTTAAATTCCACAATGAAATTTGCATCCCAAAGGGTCACAGAATCTGATAGCTATTGTTTAATTACTCCACAATTTCTTGAAAAAAGAGCACCAATATCCAGATATAGAGAAATGGGTTTTAAACCAAAACCCCAAGAATTGAATGAAGTAATAGTCACTGGAACTATAATGCTCACTTCAGGTGAAAATGGATCATACAAGAGATGAAAAAATAATGAAAGATGGAATGAAATTTCTTGACCTTCAAAGGTAAAAATGAATACTTCATACCAGATTGATTGAACTTTTGAGAAAAAAAATGAGTTTCCTCTCAAGTTTCAGAGCCAGCAAAAGGAGTTGAGTGTTGAGAGTTGAAGATAGAGTTGGATCCAAAGCAAAATCGAGAGTGGGTACTGTAGCTGAAGAGTGTGTGTGGAAGGAAGACTGGGCAGAGAGGACTGAGACTGGCTTTGACTTGGGAGCCCAAATTCACTCTGAAATGCTTAAACGGTTCCAAAATGAGAGAAAATAAGAAACGTAAATTTGCAATTTGTTACGGTTTCAGTTTTTACCGCTTTTATTGTTTTTTTTAATGGTACGATTATTCTTTTTACTTTTGACTATTTTTATTTTGTCCCTCCTATTTTGAAAGTTATAAAAATTGGTCTCCTACTTTTTAAAGTTTGTGTCATCGATCTTTTTTGCATTTTCCGTTAGT
>JAYMTT010000266.1:0-14989 GCA_036898025.1 Hypseocharis bilobata
GCATCCAGTTTCAACTAGAGGGTCAAGATTCTGAAGCAAAAACCTTCATGACAAATAATGGAAGCTCGAGAGGTTGAAGGTGGGGCCAATGTATCCCATATAACCACATTAACACCACTGGAGCTATATCCAGAAGCAGCGATGATTGATCCACTTGAAGTAACATAAGTAACATCTCTGCAACAATAACTTACAAATATTCACAAGCATGAAACAAAAATAAAAAAAAATATTTCAGCAAAATGTAATTCTCACCATACATTTTAAAACAAATATGACCCAAAATGTTCATCATTAGTAGACCAAAATGATTTAATGATGTCCTCTAGAGAAAATAAAATCAAAAGTTTTCCATTATTCCGATTATTTTGCTTCAAAATGAAATCAATGCATATAATCAGATAAATAGTTGCAATCCAAAAAAATCACTTTAAAAAAAAAATTATTAGACTCATTACTGAACAAATAATATCATTTGGCAACTATCGTCGGTTAATTATATATATAATGTTTTTCCCCAAAACAACCAAGATTGAGTAAGACCGTGGTTGAAGTTGTACATACGAAGCATGGCCGTTAAAGCAGAGAGATGATTCTGTTGGACGGATGTTACTCCTTCCGCCCACCTCCAGCTGCCATGTGCATACAGTTCCATCTAATGCAGCGGTGGCAAATCTATGTCCACAATGGTCAAACTGCAAGGCAGATATTGATGCAAGAGCATATGGTGGAGGGACATTTGCAGCAGGCAGCACTCCATAAGTTGCAGTAGCTTTGTCCTTACCAAACTGCGCTTAATACATTTCACATCAGCTATGTATTGTGAAAAGTACGACAGAAACAACATTTAATATATGGTATTGGTATTACTATGTCCAAAGCACAGCTATTCTACTTAAGGATGCTTTCATAGCTTTCCCTGCATCGTGTATTCTGGTGATTTCCAAGAATGGATAAACCACTATAGAATAGAAGAAATAAGAAAATGATAATACATGCAAGATTTACCACTTGTTGTGTCTAATGATTTTGTACTTTTACGAGTTCCCTATCTAATGGAAAAAATCAAAGAAGAAAACAAGCTCAAGGAACAAAAATGATCATCCATCAATATGGACCCCACCCCTCACCCCCCCGGTCATATCCTCCTGCTCAATGCCTTTCATGCACGGATAACATCAATAATACTAGGATGCACAACATAAAAGATACTCAGTATGATACAAGCACAAGAAAATAGAATAGGAAACTCAATCATGATAGTATACTGAAGTTTCAAAATCATGATAATGAATTATAAGTTCTGCCAATATAGTATCATACCTCCCATAAGTAAATGTGTGTATTGCTCGAACCAACCAAGAAAAATGGCCTTGATGGGTGACTGTATAAAGCCCTTGTACTAATATTTTCTATAGTAGGTGCTGGGTCAGAGAACTCTTCAAAATCTTCTTGAATCCCCCAACCCAAGCCAGAGGCACCGACACCAGCATAACCTGGCATCCCAGATGCTCCACCAACCACCAAGTCTCTCCCTGGCCTTGCCATAAAACCCACACCAACAGTTGCTCCGCCCAATCCAAGGTGTGCTCCTTTCTTGCTCCCAAGACCAACACCAGGAGAGACATACGTTGGAACTGGTGTTGATTCAGATCCAGCCCACCCATTATGTGGCCAATCAGCCTTGGACCAGATGTACTTTGATTCTTCTGTAAAAGGCATTCCATCTTCCCAATTAAAGAAAACTATTCCCTGAATCAGACACAATATGGCATTAAGAGCTATAGGCTTAACAGCTTAAGTCATTGTTTAATTTCTAGAATAATAATACAGGCACAAGAAAGAAAGGTAAAAAGAAATCCAAACTCCATTAAAACGTAACTTTGCATTGATCTTATTAAATGGTGTTCCTAGAGACATAAAATTTAACATTTAGTACTATTTACATTTGTGCTTTTGTCTGCTTGACAAGATCCTACATTCTTAGCTAGGTTGTCATGTCATACATGAGTACTTCAGTATCTACAAAATCTAAATGTGTCAACTAACTGGCCTACAGATGGTAAACAATTTGAAAATGCACCCGTCAATGTGATCCAAATGGATATTCTCAGTATGAAACTGTCCACAAATGGAAGTAAAGAAAATGAAGAAAAACATCCTCAATATATTAGACATATATTAGACACAGATGATCATGAAGCAACCTATCCCCAACGGAAGAAACTTCTACTGTAATCCACTGCATCAAATATTTCAGCTCAAAACCTAATTTCTGCAAAAGGACTAACCTTTCGGTTGCTAGCAAGTGCGGCTTGCCTTTGATCAATGGAGTTGATACAGATTGCCTGCTCAATATAGAAAATCTGGTTAAAATTAACATCAAGTATACTATGGAAGTCTCCACATGTTTCAGTAAACATAATTTCCTCTAAAATGATATCCGAGTTTTTCTTTGTTTCTTGCATCAAGGAAAACCAGTCAACGGAGAACATGGTTTAATCAGTATAAATTCACTTATTGTCACCAGAAAGTGGCTTCCTTTTATCAAAAGAGGATGTTGTTTTAATCAAATGAAAAATGTTTTCCAGTATCAATCAAATGCCAAAAAATAATTTCCACAAAATATTTTCTGATTGGTATATATTTTCCATGAAACAAACTCGGAAGTTCGTATAGACAAAATACACAAAGCCTCAAAAGATTTATTTTTGAGAACCCCACATGCCGTTTCCCCAGCTGACTGAAAACTAGGGTTATCGTAATATGAACTGAAGATGCAAAAAATAATGAGAGGAGAAAGAAAAAAGATAACCTCCAAAAGCTCCCCATTTCTCTTGTATACTTCTTTAGGGTTTTGGAAAGTCGTAACCTCCTGTGTAAGGATTGTTTCTTTCTGCCAAGAACTTAGGAAGGTATTGCCATTCCTCAAGAGAGCCTTTGAAGAGGATCCAGCTTCACCACTGGCAGAACTACTTCCAAGCGTACCTTCAGGATTACCAGTCATCTCAGTTTCGTGCTCCTCCTTGATCCCTCTATATATTTCACTCCATCCTTCTGAGGGCTTATGCTTAAAACTCCGCGCCCAATTTAATTTTGCTCGAGCAAAACCTTCAGATATTATTTTAGGATCAGCACAGGCATCCCATAATAACTCAGCAACTGACAATTCATCTTTGTCTGTCATCATGTCCAAAGTGAAAACAACCTGATCTGGATGCTGGTAGAAGGCTCTAGGTTGAGACTGGCTAGACCCCTTTAGCCATACAAGAGTAGGCATGTGCAATCCATTTTCTGCTTTCTGCCACAGTAAAGATGCAAGCTGTTTTATATGATATGAAGAAATATGTGAAAGGGTTATACTCAGTGGCTTAGCCAATTTCAATGAAACCAGCCTAATTAGTGCAGTTATACTATCCTGATCAGACCCAAAATTTGTTGAACAGGATGCGCGGGAAGAAAGTCTGCTAAGTGAAACACCAGGAAAGGAATTGTCTTCAAGTTTATCACAGACCAAATTCAGTTTGTGTTCCATAAAATTGGACATGTGTCGCCACAAACAAGCCCCGATAATTTGCCATCTTTCATCTTCTGGAATTGAATGCAACAAATTTCCACCTTGCTTCTCTTGTAAATATTTAGCAACCTTAACGTCTGTACCTATATCCTTGTTTGCTAATGTCTGAGCTGCTAACTCCGAAATTTGATGAAGAAATTTCTTCATACTTCCCATATCAAGTTCATACGGAGTATGCACATTGCTGTCTGTAATCAAGAGTGGTTGCACCATCAGCATGAGAACTTTTGGATTCTTTTGAACCCAAGCAGATCCAAAGTATACATAGTATTCAAATAAATCAAGAATAGCAAGGGGTTTAACGATGAGATCTCCATCCAAGGAGCCAGACAAAGTCTTCAAAGCAGCTTTTAAATTCCAAATTGACATCATGAGACCCTTAATGCTGTATCTCGAAGCATCTAACCACCTAGAGTTAACTTCAGAAGACACATCATTCTCAACGTGATATGTTTTTGACTGGGAGCAATTTGTACCACAAGCAGCAATATACCGGGAACCTAGAGAGGACACTTCTTCGGTAACTTTCAAAAGCAGCGTATACAGAAGGGGGTATAAGTGGTAGCTGCCTATATGGCTCTCATCTTGTAAATGATCTTGAGAAGTATATCCACTTATTATATCATGTCCAATGAACAATAACCCATTATTGCACAACAAGATTAGAACCTGTAGAACAGGGAAAAACAAATCAGTATATCTGGGACAATGTAAATGAAAAGCATAAAATTAATTAATTAGAAGTTCAGCACAATGGTCTTTAACTACATACCAAGCTAATTATACAGGCAGGGAATACTGAAAACTTCTGATCAAACTTTTCAAGCCCAGTGTATAATTTATGTTGAAAATTATCAAGCAACGTCTTATATTGGTGAGTCTCGTACTCCTTAGAGCATGCAGTAATTCCAACATATCCCATATAGAAGTCAGGCCAACTTGGATGCTCCTTAATCAATTTTGAGAAGTATTGAAGTGCCAAATCTAGTTTACCATGAGACTCCAAATGGAAAGCCACATCAGCAAACAGCCAGTTAGATGAGTCACTTGGAGACGGCTTTAGAATTTGATGTAGAATTCCAGAATGTCCAATATCTGGTACACTCCCTTGATCAGTACCTCCAAGAATACTAGGAGAAGATGAACGGCACTCCAAAGATTCAAGCTTACAACAAGCAAAACAAATATTAGTCATGTTCTCTTAATCAGAAAGTAAATGTAACATACACACTCTAAAACTAAAAGTCCAATCACCAATAAAATAAACTCCACTGCTTAACTTCATTCTACAAGCTAGACAACAATATAAACTTTAGGCTACATAAAAGCGAACTAACTTGTGATAGATAGTGCTTCGCTGGATTTCTGAAAGGCTCTGGATGAAATTCCAGATCAGCCACAACCCTCTTCTTTGGATATATTAAAAGAGCCAGAAAGTGGAGAAAGGGCAAAAAAATCCCACCTGCAAAGTTTTCCTAGCTCCAAAAGACCTAGAGAAAGTAGGGTTGGTGGTGGATCATTTGTACGGGAAAAGAAATAATTTTTAATGAGGCCCATTTAAAAAATTAGTTAAGAGTGGTTTTCTCCAAAATAGAACATTTCCTTAATAGAGCAACAGCTTAATGTAACAAAATGATAAATGCAAGATTGTAAATTACAGAAAAAATTCTATCATCATATGTGCATGCATGGTATCAATATTTAAGATTGTGAACAAGGACCAGCAAGAGCAGGCAAGTTTGCCTGAGCACCCAAGTAACTCAATCTTTTGTCGACGAAATAATCGAAAGTAAAGCACAAACCAGAACATTATATTCTAATCTGGCAACTATAGTAGTATAAACCATAAAATAAACTTACCGGAAGCCCACATCTATTTAAGGCAGTAGCAGTCATCAAAGTAGCCCATCTACTCAGTATCGTAGCATTTTGCTCCCCTACAGCATTTCTCATGCTATTTTTTGTTGCTAATGTTATACAATAAAGACCAATACTTGGATCTAAAAATGCGACTTGATTGGATGAAAGAGTGAACTTGTCAATCACTGAATTCATATGGTAACCGAGCATGCTCATAAATGCTTGAGAATGATTTCCAAGTTCCCACTGCATATAAAGGAGGGAAATTTTAAGTTACAAAATTCCAAAAACCAGTGAGACATCAAAAACATGTATATATTAAACAATTGTCAAGCTCAAAAATCCATATTCTGGGCACCTCCATAAGGCTTGCGAGCCAGTAGTCTTGTTTCTCAATTGCAGATGGAAGTATATACTTCATTATTAGTTGACGCTCTAATGGTCCACCTTGGCCCTCAACAAGCCGACAAATTACTAGAGCAAGCTGTTCATCCCCAAGGTTCTTCGCACAGACAGTGATTGCAGAAGAAGTATCACCTCCAAGCAGAAAGAAAGCAATAGCCAACTCCAACTGATGTCTTCCCATTAAGACGTAAGCATTTTTCAAAGCAGCTGCCTTATTTTTCTCCTCCTGTAAAGTGATTAATGCAAGTGCACATTAGAATTGAGCATGGTAGAAGGGAAAATTAACCGTTCACATGTACAGTGAACATAGAATGTATGAGGGGACAGGGAACCCAATATATTATAAGAAAAATGAAATTATAACCAAATTTTGTTTTCAAAAAATAATAATATAAAATAAATTCAAAGCTTTATGGAAATATGATTGGTCCAATATCATCTAGAATATCACCAACAAACCAACGGATAAAAAGATGAGGGGGTGTATAATGATTCTGCCAAAAATGGTGTTTAAGAAAATATCTCCTTTCCTACCAATTTCTTCAAGATTTCAACAAATGAATCAACAACATATCAAGTCTATAACTTATACAATACCTGAAAGTTTCGTGAAAGAAACCCCACCAGGGGCTTATCCTTCTCATCCTTGCTTAATTTAAAAAGGCCAGCCAAAACTTGAAGTCTTTGCAATGCAATATATAAAAGTGCACAATCCTTGGGATCTCTCTTCTTCAAATATTGTAATCGTGCCAACTTCTCCATCTACAGAAAAACAACCCATATCAATAACTGTTTATAAAGTATGCATTAGAACTCCACTCACCATAGTATCTAAATGCATTGGAGGATATTATAATTGCCGACAGGATTTTCGTTCAATACATAGGTGGTTAAAGTATGACTTGTTGCATCCATCAGAAATATGTAATTATAGACAAGAAAAATAAAGGAACATTGTCTTCTAACATTATTGG
The DNA here is from genome assembly GCA_036898025.1 of Hypseocharis bilobata. NCBI lineage: Eukaryota > Viridiplantae > Streptophyta > Magnoliopsida > Geraniales > Geraniaceae > Hypseocharis > Hypseocharis bilobata. Next base: position 6,817 of record JAYMTT010000266.1, read on the forward strand.
ACAGGAATGACAAGCTTGTTGCCTACACGGAATAGATATATCTTGGTTACAAGTTACAACCATGCCCATTCACGCATAGTCATCAATTGCACAAAGATGAAATATGCAGCCACAAAAGCAAATATAAACAAATGGATTCAAAATGAGGCAAAAAAATGTGGGGCGGCTTTAGATTATGGTCAGTCCACTCTTGCAGCTGCTACGTCTAATACCCAAAAGGAAATTGGCATGCACCATAAAGATTAAGTTGTCATTTGTCTAGACAGATTTGGATCCAGAGGTTCTACTCAATCTAATTATAAAAGCAAACAGTTCAATAGTTCCTTTTCAGGAAATTGAAGGTCCCTTTTCCTACTCTACTAGGTCTTCTCCAAACATTTTCATTTGCACGTAACTGATCAAAGCTACTACCAGTTAGTATTAAATTTTAACATATATTAGGTACCAGGAAACAGAAGTGCTCCCCTGTTAAGATGAGCTCTTCTGCTTCCCTGTTAAGATGAGCTCTTGCACACGCACACGCACACACACGCACGCACAAGCACACACATGCACACACAACAGCTCGGAGAGAGAGAGCTCCACACACACTCACACGGCTCAATATCTACCTTTGCTCGCAATTGTGTTGCATTCGTAAACCAAAATCCAATGCCCAGAGTTCGCATTTCTTGCCAAGATGGCTCATTAGGTAGAAGGGCACCAAACAAATTCTCTTGACAATCAGAATGGAAGGCCCATCCAATCATTCCAGAGTCAACAATTAACTCTTCTACAGCTGCCAATCTACCAAATCTTCTAGCAAAATATAGCTGCTGAAACCTTACTGCAACCCAAAACCTTGAAAGAAACAACATCAGAAACAAAGATCACAATTCCATTGAAAAACAGACCATAACGCTGACCTCATCATATAGGAATAGTATATACCAAAATAATCAGCAGTGAACAAGAAATTTTGTAGCCGGAGATATACAAGCAAATACCAGAATATATTGCAACTTTTGGAGAAACTAGCTTGGAATAGAGACCAAAAACCAAAATTTTGTGGTTAGAAATTCTTCTCACTTCAGATTACCTATTTCTGTCCAAAAACCGAAGGACTCATGTTTTGCATCTTCATTTCAATGGGGCATCAAACCACATGCATTTTAGTTTTTCATAGAACAAGATAGTAAAGCTTCTTTGCAGAAACATTATACGAATCAAATCACATAAAAGCAAGCTATTAATGGCCAAAAGGATTGCTAAACTTTCCAACAAAACTATCCAATACTGAGATACTTTCTTTCACTAATTCTAAAGTTGAAAAAGAAAGGTTTATTGAACTTTAAAAAGAAACGGTTTCTTCAGAAGCTACATGCTGATACTCACGATTTTGATAGTCATACCAGTGATTTTGAGGAGATTCTAATACTTGAAGGGCACCAAAGAACAGGAGAAAAGAAACCTAGCTAGCACGCTTACTCAGTTTTGTTTTAGCCTTTCTAGCTATACAAATCCCAAAAGCAACTTTTCCATAGTTAACCCGATCTCCTACACTTGATATTATGACAGAATGCAACATAGAAAATAGCATCCAGTATAGACAAGTAACTATTAAGAGAGTACATCAAAGTAAATGTTACAGAACATTATGTACCTAAGAAATCATTTAAATCAACTTACTCAGAAGTACCTTTGCCCAGGCTCATCAAGACTTTCATAAACGGAAGCAGACTGTGGATTACTAACTTCACCGAGAATGTCTATAATTGCAAGCAGTTGCATCTTCTCTATGTCATTTATTGCTGCTAAATCAGAGAACTTCTCGACAGCCTCAATAAAACTACTGAGTTCAGATTTTTGTGAATATGAAATGAGTTTATTAGTCGAAGCATCAGAATATGAATTGTATGCAAACTGGTTGAAGTCCTCCAGGAACTGTGAAGAGGATCTAATTGAACTAGCATCTCCACTCCACCGAAATCCTTGATCAGTTGAACCTTTTGACAGATGTCCTTCAAAATAATTTGACAAAAGGATCTGTGGAACAGTATATCTGGACTTTGTTGAGGTATATGTCGTCCCAGAAGTATTGTTAGAATTAAGAAACTCAACCAGATGTTGTATAGCTCTATATGCACGTTTCCAATTGCCTAAACAGATCAAAAACTACATGTGGTAAGTAATTTAACATTAGTTGCTTGAACAAAACATTTAAATCAAGCCTAATCAAAAGAAAGTTCCTATAATGATTTTCAAGGAATATGATCAACATTTAGTTGACAACTCCAAACATAGTGTGACAGTGGGACCAATTATTAGCACTGAAATACACGTTCCTGAATGCAATCATGTAGCAAAATACAGCACACTCACTAAGGAAAATAAAAGCTATATTTACAAGCATGAGAAACAGCCTGAACCACAATGCTAAATTATTCAATTGATGGATGTAAAACCTCAGTGCATACACTAAGGAAACTGTGTTGTTGTACTGCTTAAAATGATCACCTTTCTTATAAAGTAATTGATAAATTAAAGCTAAATATTTCATAACAGAACCTTCTATCAACTCTTCTTCAGTCCTTTTCTTTACTAAAACTAGCTAATGGAACATACTACACATCTGATTTGAAGAGATAAATAGAAAAATATCAAAAAGAATGAGAGAGAATAGAGAAAGTAGTAGAAGAGAGAAAAGAGGAGTTGCGGAAAAACGGGTTACATATAACGAATATATTATCTCTATATCCACTAGTCCACCTTTAACACCCCTCCTCCAACCTTTAAAATGCAGTATAGCTACCACAAATTGAAAAGGGAATCATAACATGTACAAAGCAGCAACATAAATTCCTCCACTGTAGATAAACCATGTCAAGGAGATTCACAAAGTCCATCTATGAAGATTGACCATCCACGACGCAAGAAAATAATTTTATGTTTATTCAATTCTCCCATTAAAACATGTGATGTTTTATGCGGTACAAAGAGAATAAAAATCAATTTAACAAAATGAAAATTTTGATCCTAATGTGTATAGTGAAGTCCAAAGAAAGGGTTATAGCGGCATCCCGTGGCAACAACATCCAAAACAAAGCTGACAAATCATCAGCAGAACCTATTTAGAATTTGAAGCAAAGTGCCTAGCTGTGAGCTGATACAGACAAATGACGTGTGTGTGTGTGTGTGAAAAAACAGAAAAAATGCTTTAACATAGGTGGGCATGAGTTCTTAGATGCAGCCAATAGGTTTGTAGCAAACCTAATTAGTATTCTTTGCATTTGTAAATCTTGTCCTTCAATCTAATATACGTCCCTCATTTTTCTTTCTCAAAACAATGTAAAACCACATTATTTAGGTTAAGAAGCAAAGTACTACATAAAAGAGATGAATTGTATCCTTCAAGGAAATCATTGCCATAAGAACAAAAATCAATGAAGATATGGTGTATGTTATTCGTCTGAGCATCAAAGATATTATACTAACTAGTATTGCAATAGCTCAGTCAAACTCATGGATTCTGAAGCTCAAATCTTTATTGCAAGTTAAAGAAACAAGTAAACTACTATCTCATAATACCTGAATAGATGTTCATTAGAAGTGCCTCAGGATGATAAACAGGCAAAGATCCACATAATTTCTCCACTAATTCAAGCATGCTCCAAAAGCCAGGCTTGGTACCAAAGTCATATTTTAACAGTGTCTTTGTGACAAACAAACTGCTGCGTAGGTGATCAATTTTCATATTGATCTTCACAGAAGGTCGAGAGTTACATGCTCCTCCACTATCTTCTACTGATAATTCTTTGAAATCACAAATGTCGGAGTCAGTGAAAATTGCAGGAATGATGTCTTTATCCATCCCACCCTCACTATCAAAATGATTGTGCTTGCTATAATTTGGATGGAATTTGTCCTGATATTTCTTATCCACTAGGAAAAGCCACTGACTAAATAGACAAAAGTAGTTATCATGAACGACCACAGCTGAGGCCCTGGGCCCCCAAAGGAAGTCAGTTATAGGTGAGGAAGTATGAGCAAACGCAATGCAAAACCAAATTGGTATTTCCAAAGACTTTCCGGACCGTACCAAATTTAGACCACCACAATGCCTCTGAGCATATATCCGCAACTCATTTTGCATACAAACTCCAAGTAATAGCTGACCATTTCCTAGAGTTAACCAATTTAAAGTAACAACATCTCCATGAAGGGATATAGTTTCTTCTAACATGAAACACCCTGTCCCTGTAAGGAGTATAGAGTCCCATATGCGAAGAGTCCTCACTGTATCTGACTGACTTGCTGCACCCACAGTTGCAATCTTCCTACCACAATCAGTCAAGCATATTCTACTAATGGGACCATGATGTGCATCAAACATACCCACAAGCTCCCATGGTGCATGAGGGGTTAATGATTTAGCAGGGTTGCTTCTCCACAGTTTCAAACTACCATCAAAGCAGCCAGTAACCATGATATATGCTGGATGATTGCCCCATGGGAAATTAGTTGAAGCCTGATTTTGTTGTATACAAGGAAACAAGCTACCTGGGCAGACCACAGCAAAACTTGTAACCTGATCGTGAGTGTGAGGGTCTGGTAATTGTGATGAGCAAGGATTGACACCAAGACAATATCTCATACCAGAAAATATATTTTCAAATTTCTGGATGTTACATTCATCAGCATTCTTATTGCCCATATTACAATCACAGCAGCTTCCATGCATATCACAAGAATGCAAAGTGATTTCCCATGATAAAGCCTGAAATCCGTTCATCCATACCCCTACGAGCATAAATTTATTAGATCTAAAGGTTTTATTACAAGTATAAGGCAAATGAATGCAAAAGATACTGGTGGGACCATCCTCACGAGAGTGGTGATCAGCAAAAGGGATAGTGCATAACTTGTGACATCCTATGTTTCCTTCTTCACTTTGAGAAATCTTGACTATAAAGCAATCAATTCCTCCAACATGCCCCATAAAAAGAACCCGGTCTTCATCCAATATCGAAGGTGCCCACCTCAAGCTTGTATATATAGGAAATGAATCAGGAATTTCATGTTTTCCACAAAGTTTCCATGAGGGAACCAAAACAGGAAGGCCAAAATCACAGTTCGAAAGGGAAGAAACTGACCAAAATAAAAGCAATCCATTAGAATCCAAAGAAACAGCAAGTTCCACTTCACTCTTACAAGGATGTACAACAACTTGTAAAACTTTTCCAGTATGACCATCTAAATGCAAATCTCCATGTGCAGAACATGAGAAGAAGTTCTCTGTCTTGGATTTATTTACAGATCCATCCTCTAAATTATTTGATGTATCAGTATACAACTGTGACCAGAGCAAGGCATTACAACGTAATAACTGAATCAAAGAGCACATAACTGGTGGACCAGACAAACGGTTCTGCAAGATAACAACCTTATTAAGAAGTGATAAATCTTCAAAACTTGAAAAGCTAGACCTATGAAGATTTCCCATTTCAAGGCCCTTTAGTTCTTGTCTCTTCCATAATGTAACTCGCGGGAACCTCAAAGGAGAGATGTCATCAAGACAGTGGATGGCCCAAAAAGTAGCACTTGTTCCAGGACCAAACCCAACTAACCACTCACATCTGCCAGCCTTGTCATGCTCACTTCCTTTAGTGGAGGAAAATGGATTTGCTTCTCCGCTAGTTCCTAATATGCCCCCAATTTGTGTTGCCCATGTCACAAACACGTCTGTGCCAAGAACTCCATTCAAGACCTGGTTTATCTCAATTACAGCAACAACACAATAAGATTGCCTCATAGTTTTATGATCATTGATGTCCCTGCCAGCTTTTCTGACCCTTCCAGCGTCAATCTCACTCCATAACCTTACAGTTCCATCAAGGCAGCAAGTTAGCAATACGTGCCTTGCTGAATGTCCGGCATGTCTATCTGATTGTCTTTTTACTGATGGCCTCCATTGTATCAATAAGACAGGTTGAGGGTGATGCAGCTCAACTTTCATATATTCAGATTTCCCATTACTACAACATACTGAAACAGTTTTGCTACCCTCATTGATTGATGATCCTTCGTTGTTCGGTTTAATTGGATATGCAGCAGTTGCTGAAGGTCCCTCAATAAACCAGGTTGAGGAAACTAGAGTCTGAGGGAGACTTGTTCTGAACTTCCATGCTATTTCCCAGGCCCTGCTCTTGTGTTTCCAAAAAACCACCTCAATTCCACCAGCAACTAACCCATCTCCAGAGCCCGTCCATTTGATTGCCTCCACCTTTGCAGATTGTACGAGTTCTGCAGTCTGACTCCAACAAAAAGAACCTGAATATGAGTAAGAGAAATTCAAAATTTAAGATATCCAAATAAGAAGAGAGATCAATCCAAAGATACACCACTTATCTCTCTAATTATACAACTTATGAAAACCAAATTTACTAATTATCAGAATGTCATTAGTAAGTCAAATATTTAAATTTTATCTTTCCATTTTCTATAAGCATAAAGTATATGTTTCTTTCGGGCATCAGTTGCTTAACTACTCGATTAAATATTTTAGCAGTCAGTCACTTGGGCTGATACCACAAAGAAATACAAACTTCAAACCACTCGATTAAATCTAAGTTTTTTTCCCATTGCTCCAAGGAACTGAACAGCAGATATTGTAGACTATCCCCATTTTTGCTTCAATATGCTGCAACAAATCCATTTATAGTAACAAAGCTATCCCAATATCTAACACTGCAGAACTACCCATGAAGCGAAATTCCACATTTCCTTTTTCTGTCTTCTTTTCCACAATTTCCTCATTAAACAACCAGAATTGCAACTCTGAACCCAGAACCAGATTTTTCTCAAAGACAAATAGTATATACAATGCCTTACATTGCCATTGCTTCATCAAGCAAACATGTGCAATCATTTTGTTCCTTGCTAAATTTAGTTCTCAGTATATATAACAAAAATGGCAAAAGACGTAAAAACTCCAGACCACATTTCTCAAACGAACAACCATACGGCCGAGTCAATCCGCAAGCAAAATAACACTAAGACAGCACAAAATGTAAACCACCACACTTCATTTTGTTTTCCTTTTCCCAATTTTCTCAGCAACCAAACAGAAAACAAAACCCAAACTCTCCACGCACCTTGCCAATTCCGCGAATCATGTGAAAACACGGAGATACAGTTCCCCGACGCCGCAGCGACCTCTCCTTCTGACGACCAGGAAACGGCAGCTCCCGCCGCTGAACTGTCACCGGAGAGCTCGAATACTTGCCGGAAAATGGGGCCAATTAGGGTTTCTTCGGAAGAGATAGGGGAAGGGAAGTGAGAAATAGCCAGGAGGGAGGAGGCTCCATAGGCAACCCATGAGTAACCGGCAAAGTCCGGCAACCAGTCAATGGCAGGTCCTGGTCCGGATCGGTTCGGAGCCGGAGGGATGGTGTCGGATCTGAGGAGAGGGAGAGGCAGGTGATCAATGGGATCGAGAGCAGTGACTGAATTTGGAGCATCGCCATTTGTGTCTGGCATTTTCTGGGCTCCGATTAGAGAGAGTGTGAAGAGGAAGAAGAAGATGAAAGAGGAAGTATATATACAGTGTCTGGTGTTTGTTTTTGTGTATCTAAATTCTAAATGTTGAGAGTACCGTTAAGGTTCGCATCACCGGTGCGGTTAATATTTCCTTACCATTTTACCAGCTACAATTTTTTTTTTTTTTATCAACCTAATATAGTTTTTTTTAAGCATAATCAACCCAATATAGTTGAATGGCCAATGTCGCCACAATATTTATGCAATCTTGACCAGACGAATTTAGCAAAATGAGTGTAAGTTCTTGTGATGCAAATAAGAGAGAACCGTGTAAAAAATAACCACAAAATTATTAACTGCAATCCCAGTACGTGATTACAATAGTTTATAGTTCTTTTACGAATCTCCTTAATTTTTTTTTGGTACATCGAAAGAAAGTAAAAAAAAAAACAGTCAAGGTAATTAACACAGTTGAATATGAATATCATACATTTAGTCAGTTGAATGAGGTAAACTTGATATAATGTGCGACAATATTTTTCTTGATTTGGCATGCTACTTTATCGCCAAATCAAGACAAGAATAAGGTCCGTTACAAAAATACAAGGTAGAAAACCCTTCTTTGTTGAAAATGTAGAAAAATGAAAAGGTTTCA
>JAYMTT010000267.1:0-14962 GCA_036898025.1 Hypseocharis bilobata
CCCAGTTGCGGAATCCGGACACCAGTGGTTTACACCAAAAAAAAATAGGTTGTAAAGTGGAAGTTGAGGGGTGTGCATGTTTTTAGGGTCCAATTTTTATGTCTTAGGTCCCTTTTATTGATTTGGTACTTTTCTAGGCTGTCTCTTAAAGATTTTCCACCTACTAATACAAAATACTATCTCCTAACCAAGGAATTGGGACACTGTTTTTCTTTTCTTTTTTTTTGCCATCAGAGGAAAGGAATTGAAGTACTAAACTATACAGAACCTTGAAAGAGTCTGGCCACTATCTGCCACATGATGTCTCTTTTTCTTTATTTTTTCATATTACTAAATCAAGATAATAAATACTAAATAGTAAAAATAATACTATATGGAATTTGCAAACAAAATCAGTAACAACAAAACTATCTATAATTAATTCCAATGTGTTTTTCTTATTAGCTCATAGTATTCATAAGCCTGCCCTTCTTTACCAATAGGGTGGAATAGAACCATAGATGGTTGGTACCTGCCCCCAATCTGACTGGCATTTTGCTATGTGTTTTTACTTTTTAGTGATTGTAATTTTCTTTTTATTGTGTTCTTATAAGTAGGTGTAATTCTATTTTTGAGGGGTGTGACGGGATTGTAGAGGTGATCTCGAGTTCGAACCCTGGATATGAAAAACCTTTAAAACTCGATAGAGAGCGTTTTAACTCCCTTCTTGGGACTACTAGATGCGAATTCGGATTAATCGAACAAGTGATCTTCAGATACCAGATGGTTTTACCCAAAAAAAGAATAACTATTTGAAAAAAATAAAAATTAGAGGACAACATAATTTGAAAAATAATATTTGTATAAATCAATTAAAAAGATAAATAATTTTGTTTTATTCGTATTGGACTATGGTTGAATTATATTATAGCAAAAGCTGCAAAACTAATTAATTAGATAATAATAGCATCTCCAAAAAAAATCTAGATTATAATAGACAGATATAATAGAGTTCTAATTAATCAAGATAATAATATGTTTTCCTAATTTTTATCTACTAATACAATTATCTTTCGGGCATAAGCTCTAAATATGCATAATATTTTGAAATATTTATTTCTTCTCAAAAAATTAGAAAATAAAGTTGGACTTTGCAGTTTTTGTTTGGACTACACTAAGATGATAAAGATAATTCCAAACCAAAAAAGGGAAAGAAAAAGAAAAGGTAAAATAGTTTTTTTTCCCTAATTTTATTTATATATAACATTGGATAAAATTTGTTTCAATCAAAATGCATTGATTTATAGTACTGCACAAGGATTATCAGATATCACTCTAATAAGAAATAGTACTAGAATTATCAAGTTAGTTTTTTTTACTGACCCAATGAATTACATATTTAGATGTGAACAAAAAGTATATTTGATTTGCATTACATAGATATAGAAAAGTGATTGAGTTAGTTTCTTTTACTAATTCAGATCATAAGATCTTTTTCCATTTTCATGAACTGATCTTAATTTTTTTTTGTCTCATAGTATTATAAGCCAGTATTGATTCACTATGTTTTGTTTTTATCTGGGAGTATAATTATCTTTTGTGCAGAAGCTCTAATTATTATCTTTTTTTGCTTAGACTATGTATTAAATATGATAAAGATAACTTCAAACCCAAAAAGAAAATTTCCTAATTTATTTATAATATTGGATAAAATTTCTCTTAATCAAGATGCATTGATTAATTTACACTGCAAAAAGTTAAGAATTATCACACTAATAAAGAAAAAGGAATAGTAGTATATATATTTCATATGCTTTAAATAATTCAGATTAGAACTCTTTTTAATTGGATTTTCATGAATTTTTTTTTTGTCTCATAGTAGTACTCTTCCACCACCCACTTAATTCATCTTCTATATAAAGCCACTAATTTCATTCACAAAATCAGTAGTTCTGTTCTTGCTCATCAAGATGTGGCTTCCAAAGCTAGCCCTTCTCTTCCTAACCCTTGCCCTTCTTCAATCACCCACTTTTGCTGTTAAAAAGGTAAGCTACTTGGGATTTTTTTTCAGAATTTTGTTGTTTTTTGTGTACTATGGTTTTTAGACTAATCCTTTTTTTTTCCTGCATTGTTATGTTAAAAAAGTCCTATATAGTGTACTTGGGAGCCCATTCACATGGACCAGATGCTTCAGTGACTGATCTTAAGCTTGCAACTGATTTTCATTATGAGTTCCTTGCATCATTCGTCGGAAGGTACATGAAATATTTTGTAATTATTAAATGGTGATGTTTAGCTAGGAGAAGATTAGTTAATTTTGGTACCAATTTAATCTTTTTGGTTTTTATTGATTCATATTGCAGTACTGACAAGGCCAAAGATGCTATTTTCTACTCCTATCAGTACAATATCAATGGTTTTGCTGCCATGCTTGAAGAGGAGGCGGCTGCTCAAATTGCTAGTAAGAACATAGCTACTAATTACCCGATTAAGCTCGATAAGTTGACCCGATCATTAATACTAATGTTGTTTTGATGTTATATATCAACTGTTAATTAAATGCAGAGGATCCAAAAGTTGTGTCAGTTTTCTTGAACAAAGCAAGAAAATTACACACAACACATTCCTGGGAATTTATGTTGCTCGAAAAAGAAGGCAGAATCCACAATGCTTCCATCTGGAAACAGTCCAGGTTTGGTGAAGACACAATCATTGCAAATATTGATACAGGTAATTAATTTGATCATTATATTATTTATAAGTTTAGTACTGTCACAGTGAAGTTGAATGTGTTATGTGTGTATGGTTCTGCTAGGTGTTTGGCCTGAGTCTAAGAGCTTCAGCGACGAAGGCTATGGACCAATTCCAACAAAATGGAAAGGAAACTGCCAGAACAACACTCTTCTTGGTGCCCCTTGCAACAGGAAGCTGATAGGAGCAAGGTACTACAACAAAGGTTATCTGATGAATGGAGGCAGTGTAGAGTCTTGTCAATTATCCGCACGCGACTTTGATGGCCATGGCACTCGCACACTGTCCACAGCTGGTGGTAACTTTGTATCCGGAGCCAGTGTCTTTGGTGTTGGTTTAGGAACAGCCAAAGGGGGTTCCCCGAGAGCCCGAGTGGCCGCCTACAAGGCTTGCTGGGCTCCTGTCAATGGGAGCAGCGAGTGCATTGATTCTGATATCCTGGCAGCCATTGATGATGCCATCCATGATGGGGTTGATGTGATCTCCATGTCTCTAGGAAGAGACCCTGATAATTACTTCGATGATCCCACCTCTATTGGGGCTTTTCATGCTGTCCAGAGTGGGATTGTTGTGGTTTGTTCTGCAGGAAATGAAGGCCCGGCATCAGAAACTGTGACAAATGTGTCACCTTGGATCCTGACTGTTGGTGCTAGCACCATTGACAGAGAGTTCCAGTCCTATGTTGAGCTCCGAAGCGGCCAGCGCTTAAAGGTTTGCTCATTTTCTTGGTCTTGAAAACACAAATTTACCCTTTTGTCTGTTTTTGTTAAAATGTTTGTTGAATCAAATCTTGTAGGGTGCTAGCCTCTCAGGACCTTTGCCTGAAGCCAGATTCTACCAACTGATAACCGGGACACAGGCTAAATCTGCCAATGCAACTGATTCTGATGCGTAAGAGTTATTGAAAACTTATCTTTTTTTAGTCCAGTTTTGTGAATTTTGGTGATTGTAATTACTTGGTTTGTGCAGCTTGATGTGTAATGCAGGTTCTTTGGATCCTGTGAAGGTGAAAGGTAAGATTTTGGTTTGTCTAACTGGCGTATTGGCTAGGATGGAGAAGGGTTATCAGGCATCGCTTGCCGGTGCTGTTGGGATGATTCTTTGCAATGATGAGTCCAGTGGGAATGAGATTATTGCTGATCCTCATCTCCTTCCTGCAACACATATCAGTTACAAAGACGGTGTTGCTGTCTTCAACTACATAACTTCAACTGAGTAATAAAGACTCTCTCTCTCTCTCTCTCTCTCGCAAGCGCTCTCGTTTCTACAGTCATCATCTTGCTCTTTGTGATCAATCTTCTGAATATGTGCAATTGTATCCGTTTTGACAGCGACCCATTGGGTTTCTTTACAATCCCTTCAGCAGTATATGGCACAAAACCTGCTCCATTCATGGCATCATTCTCCTCCTCGGGTCCAAACCCCGTCACACCAGAGATCCTCAAGGTTTGGACATAAATTTCCCAATCCAATTCAAGAAACCAAGTTCATTTTCATATAGTACTGTATGTAACATTCTTTTCTTTTTCAGCCTGATATCACTGCACCTGGAGTGGACATCATAGCAGCCTTCACTGACGCAAAAAGCCCTTCGGATCTTGATTTTGATACCCGAAGGACTCGTTTCAATGTTGAATCCGGCACCTCCATGTCATGCCCTCATGTTTCTGGTGTTGCGGGCCTTCTCAAGACTCTCCATCCTGACTGGTCTCCATCTGCAATCAAATCTGCAATCATGACAACAGGTATAAAAATAGAATAAAGATTCATTCTTTTCTTGCCAATTCTATTTCAAGATCCTCAATCTTGAGTCCTCTTTTGTTGCAGCAAGAGTGAAAGATAATGTACCGGAGCCGGTGATGAGAAATGGATCTTTACTTAGCGCATCACCATTCAATTTTGGGTCTGGACATATGAGACCCAACCGTGCCCAGGACCCTGGCTTGGTCTATGACATATCCGCCAAAGACTACTTGGATTTTCTCTGTGGCATTGGCTATGATTCTAGAATGATTAAACCATTCTCTCCGGGTTACAAGTGTAATTCCTCATACCAGCTCTATGACTTCAACTACCCTGCAATCACAATCCCTTACCTGACGTACCCACACACTGTCACCAGAAAGCTCAAGAATGTGGGTTCGCCGGGCACATACAGAGTCCGAGTCCACCACCCACTTGGTGTTGTTGTCACAGTTGAGCCTTCTGTGTTGGAGTTCAAGAAGATTGGTGAAGAGAAGAGCTTCAAGGTGACCATGAACCCCAAGAAGCCCTTGGTCCCTCAGCAGTATAAGTTTGGTGGGCTGGTTTGGAGTGATGGCTCCCACTATGTGAGGAGTCCCATTGTGGTGGGCAATACTTAAATTTACCTAGTGCTTACTTGCATAACTTGATCAACCAAAATGGCTTAGATAGGATTTAGATGGTTGATAGTCTCTTATATGTATACTCAGTATAGGATATGATTTGATTAATGGATGGATTTTAATAAAAGTCATTTTAATTAAGTTACATTTCTTGTCTACTCCTTCTATCTTCCACATTATCCGTCTTACAAATTCTATATACGATCTTGAAAGTCCACTCAAACTCTATCAAGTTCGATTTTTTCGTACTCACTTGACTCAATTATTCAATCTTCAATCTTGAACTATGCTCAATTGAGCTAAGTATTACAAAACCCGCTTTTTGACTAAAGAAAACGCGTGAATCAAGTCATTTTCAATAAACTTACGAGAGTATCCCCATATCTTTTGGATGTAAGACTAATCTGGTTCAGGGTGCGTGACTGCTTCTCTCAACAAGTGATTTCTAGGCTCAAAGTTTTAACTTACAGAGGCTCCTCAATAGTTGAACTCAAAATTACCTTGTAACAAGTAAACTGTTTGATAGTTGTCTTTGTTTTCACCTGCTGTCAATTACAAACCCTAGGTTGTCACAAGGCCTAACCAACCATTATTTGGTTTTGATGGGGCTAGAAGAAGGGTATAATTGTCCTGAAAAAAATGAGAGGATATTTTGTACCCATAGAAGATTGAAATTGACAGAACAGAACAGTAGTAGCCTTAGATGTTGCGGGGTAAATATAGCCACTCCACTTGGCTACTAATCAAAGGCCATTTTATCATCTCTCTCAAACTCCTATCAACTTGGAAACCAACTTACATCACATACAGTCCTCTACCAGCATCACCACCTCCTAACCGTTTTTCCAACGGTCAACCACCACAACCCCTTCACTACTACTACTACTACTACTACACCAACTTCATCTCTCAATAGCACAGAAAACCCATTAAAAACCAGTCACCACCATGCTCTCTCCACTGAAATCTCAGCAACTGGGTTCTGGGTTCTCCACATTTCTGGCACCAAACAGGAGGGTCTTGTCGTCTCGAGCGTCTGCGGGTCTCAATAAGACATGGAGATCACACTCCATCTCCATGTTTCTCAACACCAAAACGTCCTTGAAAGATGGAACTCTCACCATTGATGGCAAGGAAGCTTTGACAAGCGTCCCTGACAATGTTGTTGTCACCCCATTGACGGATACCTCCGCATTTGTCGGAGCCACTTCCTCAGATACCCGAGCCCGCCATGTTTTCAAGCTTGGGGTCATTGAGTGAGCATCATTTTCCCTTGTTTTGAGGCTTTTGGGCATTTCCAATTTTTTGTGTTAGTATTCAAATTTTATCTGTGTAAAGATCAAAATGAGTAAAATCACCATTTGGGTCATTGGAAATTTCAGTAATGAAGACACTGATCATAGAAAGGAGGCATCTTTTTCAGTCTAGGAAGGTCCAATTCCTAGTGGGATTTAATTATCTAATTTTGATCAAGAGTGTTAGGTTATTACCAGATTCCAGTGCTTTCGTAGTTTACTCTATATGTTAATATGGCCAATTTTAACTTGTAAAATAATTGGAAAATTGTTTTATGTGTGTGTGTGTGTGTAATGCAGGGATGTTAAATTATTGTCACTGTTTAGATTTAAAATGTGGTGGATGACACCGCGAGTGGGGAATTCTGGAAGTGACATTCCTGCTGAAACTCAGATGTTGCTGCTGGAAGTAAGAGAACCGGAACATGAGGCATCTGGTGAATCTACTTATATCGTATTCTTGCCTCAGTTGGATGGTCAATTTAGAAGCAGCCTACAGGGAAACTCGTCTGATGAACTCGAGTTTTGTGTTGAAAGTGGTAAGATGTCGTTATATTCAGCTTCGAATTATGTTTATCATCATGTTCCCGATCAGTCATGTCATGACAAGGCAATGTGGCGATGTGATGCAAGCTTTTCCACCAATCCTGACATTATAAGGGGAAGTAGGGACATGGAACACTGATGCTACTGAGTCATATATATTGGGACTCGAATGGAGAGAGTCATCCATCCATGAGTGTGGATGGTGCTTTAAGCCTTTAAGAGTGAAAAGTTTCTACTTTCTAAGGAAATAAATGAATGAGTAGAAGTGACAGATAAAACAGTTTGTTCCTAGCTACATACCAATTGTCATCTCTTTTGTTTATCTTATCCTCGTGATCTGTTGATGTGTGCTTCTTATGTATTTTGATAGGTGACCCTGGTATTGTTACTTCACAATCACTAAAAGCAGTCTTTGTGAATTATGGAAACCATCCATTCGATCTGATGAAGGAATCTATAATGTCGGTTAGCTTTTTGAGCCAACTTTGAGTTTTAACTAAATTTCTCAAATGTTAGTAAGGACAGTAATGCTACTGCACTTTTAGTATGCCAAGCATCAGGCTTTAGATGTATGCCTTAGACCATCATACCTACCTCTCAAGTTAGCTCCTTGAGTTCCCAGTGTATTAGTAGCTACGGTACTGATAAACTTTTGGCACTCTCTTATATGTATTTGTACCACATGCAGGATTTTGGAGAAGCATCATGGAACCTTTGCTCATCGGGAAACCAAACAGGCAAGTGAAGTTACCATTCACAGTTAGCAGGGAAAATAAATTTCATCTAAGGATATTATTTGAATTGTTGAAAAAGAAAAGAAATCTTAAAAACATACATGATGTTGCTTATGCAGATGCCCGGGATGCTGGATTGCTTTGGTTGGTGCACATGGGATGCTTTTTACCAAAAAGTTAATCCTCAAGGAATCAAAGATGGCCTAAAAAGGTTTATATAGTTTCTTATGCATGTCCTATGCTGTTTTTGTGCTTGATTTATTCTGATTAGATATTATTATTGTACTATGTGTTGTGTTTCTGCTTTCTGGAGATCTCATTTCTTAATGGATTCTCTTACTCAGTTTATCTGAAGGAGGCACTCCAGCGAAGTTCTTGATAATAGATGATGGGTGGCAAGATACAACTAACGAGTTCCAGAAAGAAGGGGAGCCGTTTGTTGATGGGACACAGTAAGTTCATCCATTTTCTCCTCTTCATTTGACACCATATCTGCATGTACTAATTATCTCCAAAGTGCAGGTTTGGTGGCAGACTAGCCAGCATTGAAGAAAATAACAAGTTCCGGAGAACAGCAGATGAGGCTCAAAGTGAGGGACCAAGTGGTCTGAAGGATTTTGTTTCAGATATTAAAAAGGCTTACGGCCTTAAGTACGGTTCTATGATGCCTCCTTAAATTTTTGAGATTCTTTGGCCTACCAATGGAGATTTGATCTTCTTTTTTTTCTTTCAAAAATTTCAGGTATGTCTATGTCTGGCATGCCCTTATGGGATACTGGGGTGGCCTTGATCCAACTTCTCCGAGAACCAAAAAGTATAATCCAAAATTAATATACCCAGTTCAATCACCAGGGAATTTGGCACATCAAAGGGATTTGGCCATGGATTGTATGGAGAAATATGGTGTCGGTACAATTGATCCTGCTAAAGCATCTCAGTTCTATGATGATCTACATGGATATCTTGTTTCTCAGGATGTGGATGGGGTTAAGGTTGATGTTCAGAACATCCTGGAGACCGTTTCAGCTGGTTTAGGAGGCCGCGTCTCTCTTACTAGACAGTTTCAACTAGCACTTGAGAAGTCCATAGCCACCCACTTCCAAGACAACAGCATAATCTGCTGCATGGGTCTGAGCACAGACTCCATTTACCAGTATATAACTCATGCCCGGCCAGATTTTTATTTACAAGATCAAATTGCCACTGTGAATATGCATACAACAGATCCAATTATTTAATGATCGACGAACACAAATGGAGCTGTTAACAATGTGTTACTGTGGCATAGCTGATACTTTGTACATGTGCTATTTTACTAGTTCATATCTATTGAAATTTTTTCAATGTAATGCTAATTTTGCTCTATGTTTGTTATTGCAGTTCTAAAAGAAGTGCTATTACGCGAGCTTCTGATGATTACTATCCAAAAAACCCAGTAACACAGACACTGCACATTGCTGCTGTGGCTTTTAACAGCATATTTCTTGGTGAAGTTGTTGTCCCGGATTGGGACATGTTCTATGTAATGGAATAACCATCTTACCATGTTTGTACTTGGTTCTTCTTGAATTTTGGTAATTGATTATATTTCTTTAATAAATTTCAGAGTCTCCACGAATCAGCTGAGTTTCATGCTGTTGCTCGAGCTGTGGGAGGTTGCGGAATCTATGTTAGGTATGAATATAACATCCTCCTATTTCTTGCCATTTTGTGGTTATATAACTTGTTATGAATATATGAACCATTATGTCTATTTATCGAATAAGATTGTTCCCAAGTACATCAATCTTTTTCATGCTCAAACAGTTCAGAGCTGAATAACTTCATAACTTGCCACAATTGATAACAGTGATAAACCTGGCCACCATGATTTTGAGATACTTAGAAGGCTTGTACTTCCTGATGGGTCGGTGCTTAGAGCTAAGTACCCTGGGAGACCATCGCGGGATTGTTTATTCATTGACCCAGTTATGGATGGGAAGAGGTACTTCCAATTCACTCAAGTTGGATATACTTAATATGTTTTATTTTTCCTTTTCTCACCATCTTTTTGTGTAATTTTATTGCAGCCTTTTGAAGATTTGGAATATGAACAAATGCACCGGGCTTTTAGGTATCTTCAATTGCCAAGGAGCAGGAAGCTGGCACGGTATGGAAAGTACTATCGAGATGGATGCTAGTTCTCAGTTATCTGGGAAGGTCTCCCCTTCTGATATTGAATACTTTGAGGAGGTTTCCGAGGGTCTCTGGACTGGAGATTGTGCAGTCTTTTCCTACAGAACAGGTCTAGCCTCTTCCTCACAACTTTTTGAGTTCGGACTGAATTTAAGAACATATATATGTCCACAACAAAACCAGTGACAAGGACAACCAATCATTTATCCTTCTATTTGATGAACTTTGTTCGATTTATTTCTGCATGTTTTGCAATTTCAGTTTCTCTATCTCGATTACCAAAGGAAGAGTCATTTGATGTCACATTAAAAGTGTTGCAATGTGATGTCTTCACTGTGTCTCCCGTTAAGGTTGGTTACTCACTCAAGTTTTGTCTTGTACTAGGATTTGGTTGTGTACATGATACATGATTTCTGCAATCTAAATTACTATGATCTAACAGGTTTACCACAAAAAGATTCAGTTCGCACCTATTGGATTAATAAATATGTACAATGCTGGTGGAGCTGTGGAGGCAATTGACCTCATTACTGATTCTTATGCTTCTGGAATAAACATCAAGGGAAGAGGGTCCGGTAGATTTGGTGCATATTCCAATATAAAGCCAAAGTCTTGCTCTGTGAACTCGGAAGCTGTGGAATTTGATTTCAGAGATGAAGACAATCTTTTGACACTAACAGTTCCTGACAGAGCCGGTTCTTGGGACATTGCTATCTGTTATTGAGGCCATTTTTTTTATCAAAGGCCATGCTCATGTACTTGAGTGTCCAAATCTGCAGACGAGCCTAGTTTTTTGGAATCAAAGAAGAAATCAAGTCTGCAGCATAATTCTCATCAAGTTTTAAGACAACTCCAAAACAAAGTCGCGCATATACAGATAGGATCACAAACCAAAACAAGAAGCACTGTTTCATAATTCATACCCTATTCACGAAGACGACAGACAAATCATGAGTTTGCAGAATATGGGTTTTATTTCCTTATGTTTATGCAACTATAATTTTATTTGTCCAGGCTGGTTCTATTGTAAACTTACTTCAAAGCTTTAAGAATCTTGGTTCCTTTTCTTTTTTTCTCGACTTCTTACTTCTAACTGACTTGATTTACTAGGAGGTGAAACAAATTTGCAGAATGTTCCTATTTGTTAAAGCCTGAATCGCAGTATAATTAGTACAAAAAAAAAAAAATTTGAGTACTCTGAGAAACACAATGAGGCCGGGTACTAAAAGACTTATTCCATTTACGGGATTTTTTTAAGCAAAAAGACCACATTTAACTAGAAATTGTCTCTCAATATACAATAAATACAGAATATAATTAAGCTGCTAGTGTAAATAAAAAGTACTGTAATTTGTTGAAAAACTTACCTGCAAAAGCACATTTACAGCCAAGTTGATGAACTCAGTCAACCAGACACCAAAACTTTTCTGAAAATGTCACCCTTTTTCCTCAACCAGTTAACAGTATTAATTAGGAGGGTGTAATTTTTTTTATTAAACTTAAATGAATTTTCGAAGAAGCTGCAGTAGCTATATAGATAATCAGACCATATCGCAAGAAAATAGACTAATTGTATGGTTTTGATGAGGTCAAGTTAACTAGTCAACTAAGCTGATGTTTCCTCGTCAAGTAAAGAGGGGCAGCTGGATTTTTAGTATTTTTCCATGAATCATCAAATCAATACAGCCAGCCATCCATTCATTTATGTATGGTTGTGTTTGTATTTGTGTGGTGGATTTCATTTTCATTTTCATGTTAAACTCTATTAGTCTACTGTTGAGGATAAATTCCGGATGGGGGCTCCTTAAGGTCCTTGATCCTCAAAGCGCCTCAACAACGGACCTGCAAACACAGAAAGGGGGAGGTTGAGCCCTTAGGCCACTCCTGTCAGGATTGGTTGGTTTGAATTTGGCGCAGAATCAATTGTCAGGGAACATCCCCAAGAAGATAGGGGATCTCAACTTGTAGGAGTCTCTGGACTTGTCCCAAAATAAACTTTCCGGTACAATTCCGGAGACCCTCTCAGCTTTGTCATTTCCAAGTTATTTGAACTTGGCGTACAACAACTTGGCAGGGAAAATTCCAAAAGGCAACCAGATTCAGACTCTTATTGATCCCTCCATCTATGCTGGCAACCCTCAACTCTGTGGTGCTCCGCTGCCCAAAAGCTGTCTAGGCGACAAGCGACCAACCAGTACTGGCTCTGATGAAGGCAGATATAAAGATGAAGATGATGATGATGATGGTGATACTGAGAGATTGTTGTTTTATCTTGTTGTGATGAGTGGCTTTGCAACAGGGTTTTGGGCGGTTATTGGGGTTCTAATAATCAAGAAGCGTTGGAGACGTGCCTATTTTCAGCTGGTGGATGAAACAAAAGACAAGATTTATGTGGCAATAGTTTTGAAGATAAAAATATTGAAGAAGAAGATTAAAGCAAGGAACCACTGTGATATATACCAAGGTACTCAATTGACTTTTTATTCTTTCTTTAGTCAATTTTAAAATTAAAGGTATATGGAACCGCAAAAATTAGTCGTTAATTTCTGTTCTATGTTCTTGCATGTGGTATCTTAAGAGGCAAAAGCAACCACAGCAATATAGAACCCCAAGAATCGTCAATCATGCCCACTCACTGGTTGCAAGCTCTTGCATATATATGTAACATCCTTCTGGGAATGGGATTGTGTGTCTGTATTTTTCTGTCTTCATTGTTAGTGCGTGATTTTTTTGACATGTATGAAGTTTATGCAAGTCATAATAAAATTAAGAGACTCATGTTCGGGAAATGGTGCTTTGAAACTTAAATACAGTAAGACCCTTTTTCTGTATGGCATCTCATCACTTTGTATTTAATTTTATAACTAAATGACCAATAGGAGCTTAATTTGGACTTCAACACCAACAGGATGATTAGCTCAAGTGTAAAACGTGAGAGACAGCTGAGACCTGAACATTTATTTGGTCAGGTCATGTTGTAGTTGCTAGCCTAGGACTTCAACACCAACAGGACGATCACATTACACGCCTGAAAAGTGAGGTTTATTCGGATTGCGTCTGCCCTTTTGCCCTTTTTCCTCAACCAGTTAACAGGATTAACCGGAAGGTTGTAATTTTTTTATTAAATTTAAATGACTTTTCCGAGAAGCTGCACTATATAGATAATTATACCATGTCACAAGAACCTTATAAGTATTTTTTTCATGAATCATCAACTCAATTAATATTGTATGTAAACTCATCTGTGCCATCCATTCATTATGTATGATTGTTGAAATTGTTGACTTGTTGGTTGTATTTTTTTTTTTTTTATGTGGTGGATGTCATTTTCATTTTTATGTTAAAGTCTATAAGTCTACAGGATGACTTAGACTTGATACTTTCTTCTACCCCGTCAATGTTGCTAGTAGTTAGTAGCAACATTGATCATTTTCAATTAGATTTGAACTTGAGAATTTGAAACATTAATTAATTTCTGAGATCAGTTATGAAATTGAAGAAGGGCAAGAAATTTGATGTGCTGCTTGTGCTGTTACTAATGTTGATGTTCATGATGAATTTGGCACTAGTACTAGTTATGTGTTCTTCGTCTGCAGGTCCATCTGGCCGTGACATTAACGATAATTCAACACCTTCAACTTTGTGGTCGTCATGGTCGTGGTTGTGGTCGGGGAAGTGCATAGAAGAAGAGAGACAGGCAAGCTCTTTTAACCTTCAAGCGAAGCTTTCGCTTCAAAGATCAATCTCATGATCAATGAAGGCTCTCTTCTTGGCAGCAAGGTACAGATTGCTGTAGCAAGTGGAATGGTGTGAGGTGTGACAGAATCACCGGACATGTCATCAAGCTTGATCTGCGAAATCCTGTCACCTTCAGTACCAGGGCAGGAAATTGGGATGAATACTATTCCAACATATTAGCAGCAGAGGAGGTAAACCCAAGCTTGGTGAAGTTGAAGTATTTGGAATACTTGGACTTGAGTCGCAACGATTTTAACAGAAGTTCCATCCCTGGCTTCTTTGGTTTCATGAATCGCTTAACATATCTCAACCTCTCAGGTTCCAGTTTCAGAGGGATAGTTCCCCATCATCTTGGAAATCTTACTCACTTGCAGGTTCTTGATGTTGGTTACAACTATTGGGGGTTAGCAGTCAATGATTTCAGTTGGTTCTCTGGTCTTTCATCTTTGCAACAGCTTCACATTAGAGCCTCATAGATAACCAGAGGCAATGACTTTTATGGAAATGCCTATTACTCTAGAAATTTAAAAATGCTTAATCATTTTTTTTTTGCCAATGGCAATGAGCTTCAGTTGACTAATCTCATGCTTTTGGTGTACCATAAACATGTACTATCCATGCTAGTATGGGAAAACTGAATTAAACTTCAATCTATGTTATATCATGGCAATTTGAAAAATTTTAAATTGAAATCTTTATTTTTTTGGAATGAAATTAAAAACCCATATTAAATGACAATAAAATCTTAAGGAAAAAAAATTCCCAAACAACATGCATGTGATTTGAACGCGAGACCTTACACTCCAAGACAACAAATTGAAATTTCTAACAAGGGATTAAAGGTGTAAATGAGCAAAGTAGCTCGTGAGCTAATTGAGGTCCTCACGTGAAAAATTCGACTCCAAATTCAAATGTTTTGAATTCGAGCTCGAATTCGAGTCTCCATTTAGTCTACTCGAGTAGTTGCGAATAACTCAAATAGAATGAGTATTTCTAAAAAAAATTATATAATTTAAACGGGCTTGAATACTCAAGTTTGAACTTGAAAAATGTTTACATATTCGAATCTTATGCTCAATTAATGAAGAAAAAATTATTTAGAAGAGTCGAGCTCGAACTAGATCCTCATGTGTTCGGTTGAATTCGAGTTCAAATTCAAGTATTGCAATATTTGAGTTTGACTCGTCTCGTTTACGCCCCGTTAAAGTCAATTACTATTCTTTTGGTTTCAACCACGAGTTTAATCTCGTTCGGGATGCGTGACTATCCCTCCTAACAAGTGTTTTTTCGCAGACTCAAACCCCTGATCTTGCAGAATTGATTGAGGATGAAAGTTTTTCTTTTTATTTTTTTTCTGTTTTTGTTTTTGTGATTCACA
>JAYMTT010000268.1:0-14951 GCA_036898025.1 Hypseocharis bilobata
TACTTCGTTGACAGACTGAGATGCTCTCCTCTCACCTATAGGTCTAATCATTCCATAGGGATCGGAATCCTTACTAGACTAGAGAGAGGGATAAGAAGTGACTGCTTACTCCCTCCTTTTGTCTTTGACCAGAAAGCTATAGCAACGTCAAGGCATCAAAAAACTAATACATTACTTACCATAGACAAATGTGAACTGAATTCTTCCGATCTCAACCCTTTCTTTAGCTACAGCTGGATTAGTTTCTGTTCCAAAAAATTCATCTTAGAATACCCACATTTCTAAGCCCGAACCTCAGTGACTCAGATAAGCAGACTTTACTCGTAATCGCCTATCTATTTTTTTTTCCATTTCTTCTTTTAAGCTATTTCCTAACCTTAGAGTCAAGGATTGGGAATACGTCCTTTGCTTCAAATAGTTCACTCTGGGGAATCATATACCCTTCAAAATTCAGTTACTAAGAAAGGTGCCCGACTCATTCTTCGTCGCCTTTCTTTTCGGATTTTCACCTTCGACTGAGACCGAACTCAATCTCGGACTGATGAAAGGGAGAATGACTAGAGATGCTGTGGGGTAAGACCTATTCTGTTCACCGGTTCTAGTAAGGAAGTGAGAATATGTGCTAAAAAGGCTCTCGACTTCGTTTGATCTTCTGTAGGTTCCCGGAAGAAAGGAAAGCTTGATCTGTACTCAATAGGACTGACTCACTTCCGTCTGCAACATGCTGATAGAGAAGCTTCCATCCCATAGTATCATATAGTGTATATGTTGTAATTATTGTCTTCAATACCCAAAAGGATACTTTTTTTATAATACACAGTACCCAAGCCTATTAGGGTTAGGCCCTCAATTACGCTTACATGGTATCAGAGCTGATACACTGTGGTTTTCGTGACCTCTTATCAATGATTACCTACCATTATAACTTTCAGTGCCTTCTTCGTGAACTTAATGGGATTGATTAGGCTATAGCCCAAACCACTATATCTCTGGGCTAGGCGATTCCTATTCTATTCTAGAAGCTAGAGGCTAAGGCAACTACTAGCTTTTCCTCTTATAGGAAGATTCTCGGGTCTAAAAAGAATGTAAAGAAAGACCACTTACATCCACGCTTACTATTCTTTCTAGAGTCTTATTACTAGTCTGGAACAGGTAAAGCCTGAATTCCTTTGGGTGATCAAAGAAGAGAATCAATATCTGTCTCGCTCTAGCTGTGAAGAAGGAGCTTCAAACATGGGACTTTAGGAGTGCTTATTACTTTTTCTACCAAAGCAGCCTCTGACCTGAAACTTGAGTCATCAATGGCTATCAACGGTTGACTCTAACACCTTCTACTTCTTATTATTTTGACGAAAAATCTTTCAAGGCAACGAAGTTGGGTGACTCAGGAGTGAGTGCTATCACGAGAGATGAATAGCTAACGTGAAAGACTGTCGTGACAGAAGGGACAGACACTCGAATTCCCTGTGAGAATCACCGGTCATGAGACAAAGAAGAAAGGAAGGTGTTCAACCCGGTAAAATGCTTTCTTGTGAGATTTGACTGTCTCTCCGCTAAGGTTATGAAATAGACTTAGTTGTAGACTAAGGTTATAGAATATCTGAGTTGTAAGACTCTGGAAATCAGAAGGTTTTGCTGATAGGTTCAAGGTTCAAGAGTGAGATTTCTGAATCGCTAAGGCAGACCAGACTATGAATCGCTCAAGCTCATTTGGAAAGGCGACCCTCCAACCTGCCTCCCGACAGCCGTCTCTCGGACCCCCTCGTGCCCGAAAGGGAACTACTTCTTTTCTAAAAAGAAATCAAAATAATAAGGCTCCGAAGGAGAGCAGACTGGAGAGAGAGAAGAAGTTGATAGTTTGCATTCAATCCGGATTTGGTAGAACGAAAGGCAAGCGCAAGCTTGAGGACTGCGCTTATCATAATTCTATGACCCGAGAAATGCGCATTTGTTATAAGAACTGTGAACAAGAGTCATAAAGAGCTTGTTTGAAATAGGTCACTCGTTTATTTAGTAGAAGCCTTAGTTTCATGAGTCCAGTTCGCTCATTTGGGAGAAGTCTTGAGAATGGCCTTATTGGATGGATAGTTCATTTTCTTGTTCTCGCTTCCTTACTAAGATAGAAGAGTTCGGAGCTATGGCTACTTTCATCCCGTTGCTTACTTTCATTTAGTAGAAGTTGAAGAAAGGACTGAGAAAAATGCATTCTGTAGCGGTAGATGCAGTTCGTTAATTGTTCTCTGCTTACTCCCCACGGTGCGGTAGAACGAGGTTCAGTGCGCGAATAAGTCCCTCTATTAACAGCTGAGACCTAAAGCGGACCTTGGTAAAATGTATCAACTACCTCCCTGACACCTTCTCCTGGAGCCGGATGAGACTTAAACAGCTCTTTTGCTTTCGTTTATGAAGAGATTAGAATCCATCATGATGGATTCGTGGCTCTTAGCGACCGATATTAAGGCATTCTCCACCTAATAGAGCGTCTTACACTCTTTGGTTTCTTCTTCTTTAGTGACTTAGCTCTTTCCTTCCGAGTAGACTTCAGTCAAAGGAATAGAATAGCCATTACTTGACCTGGAACTTCCTATCTGTTAGGAAAAGAAAGATAGCAAGCGAAGGACCATAACTTGATCTGATCTCTTCCTTGGTTCGTTCCTCCTGAGGATTTCTTATTCTATTGAGTAAAGAGGTATTCTGTCGAGCTAAAGCTAGCCTTAATTTGAGAGTTTTACCTAGCAATTCCTTCTTTTAGGAGTGTTAGCACTCACCATTCTATTCTCCTCGTACGTTGAACGAGACTGCCCATTCTCCTTTGACCGACTTATTAGATTCCATTCCGAGTCCCATCTTCCCATCCTGTGTTTCACCCCATTATCCGACATGCATTCATAGGCTAACTCACTAAGCAACTACAAGGCAACATTAACAAACAAGGATTTTGCGAGAAAGTAAAGGCTAACGGAGATAAAGAAGTCGACGTTTTATTTCTCTTAGACATGTTCCCAACAAATTATGAGAATGAACTAGCCATTTGGGGATTTCCCAGGCTATGGAGTAGAAAGAAGATGCTTGGGCGACCCTTCCAGATCATTTTGAGTAGAAGAAAAACTATCGCTTTGAAAGAAATCTAGGGCTACCTTATCTATTGGTACCACTTTCTCCAAAGTCAATCACGTGTATTCTTTATGAGTGGAGTTAGCGCGCCAGGCAGCATTAACCGCTTTAAGACCGTCCTAGAAATCGACCAGGTCTTATTAGTTCACCCGGCCTTCGTACTACTTGTGAGAGTAAGCAATTCTATCGGTCAGACGGGGCACCGACAATAGATAGCCAGGATGCTTGCTAGCAGAACTCTCGACTCTTGGGGCGAAGTAGGATGATGGAGGTTAGCGAGAGTTCAGAATTGCTCGCACTAAGATAATTTTATGGCCAATTAATGAATGGAATTTCTATTTGGTGGGGAAGAAGTTGACTAGTGATACCTATCCGAACCTTTCCTACTTTGATCGGGCCCCGGCCGTCCATGTCTCCGTGTCTCAGCATCGATAATAATAGCTAGGCATCAGTTTGAATACTGAGTCGCCCGCCTCATCCTTCACTCTTGTACGCCACTACCTGATGGTGCCGGCGCAGAAGGGAATAGGATGATACTATTGAGAGAGATTTCCTAGTTACGGCTGACCTATCAATGATCGAATGTGAAAGTGAACTGGTAAGATTGTCTCGGTAAGTATTCCAACCGCTCTGACTCGGCATGAAGTCACCCACCCTGGCTTTTCATCTTATAAATAGAAAAGCTTCTAGCGACAACGATTTGAGCATTGTCCGGCCCCACCAGTCTTATTAGCTCCAGTGTCAGGACATCATATTTTCTACGACTACCAATCTACTTGACTTACCACCGACTCATGAGCCCGGCCCAGCCCAAGACCCCGCTTTGCCCAACTTATCCACCTGGCCTAGGCACTCTTTTTGGCCAACCTACCGACCTCCTCATGGAATTTATCCTTAGGATGGAGAAATCCCTTCCCAGGCATTAATCGCTTGAATAAGCAAGTAGAAAGATTTTTCAATGGCTTGGAAAAGGTTAGTGAAATGAGTGAAAGAGGATAGGCTAAGCAGTAGATAATTCATTGAGGCATAAATTTCTATTAACTTCTTTTTATGGTACACATGCTTGCTGCGTAGACATTTACAAATTTAGACTCTGTAGGGGAGGGATGAATATGCACTGAAGGGACTAAAAGACAATGTATATTCTTGGTATATTCTTGCTCATCTCTTCTTGTGATTCTGGATTCTGATGTTTAAGCTTGACATGTGGGCTTCGTGTAGTTCTTCTATGCTTACTCACAGCAACATGTATCAAGACTGGTAGGCCGAAAAACGGAAACATTGGACTCCCCTGTCCAAGCCTTCACATCCGAGGATGGGGTCTCCAACGCTAGAGGACGTATTCTTGGTGGCAGCAGTGCCATAAATGCCGGCTTTTACAGCGGAGAAGACAGGAATTCTATCAGAAATAAGAGTCTCAATTGGGACCTGAGAGTTGTGAACGAGTCGTACGAGTGGGTTGAGAAGGCATTTAGTCCGGAGCTTAGGAACTGGGAATCATCTGTTAGAGATGGAATGGGTTCTGGGAGGCTGGGCTTGATCCGTATAAAAGGCTCGACTGAGAGAACTTGTTCACTAGAATCAATAGAATGCCCATTCTGAGAGAATGGAGTGAGTCTTCTTGTGAGTTCCCTCCCCTTCTAAAATCCCCAGTGAAATCAGAGCTGGAGGGCAGCCCTCGCTCATCAGTCTAACATGAGCTACAACTCTATGTATGAATTGAAAGCTCTCACGACAAAGGACCCACGAATGCTTGACTAAAATACGTTGCCTTCTTTCCTTATTTTGGACGATTCGCCCTTCTACCCGCTAGACTTATCTCTTTTGGACCTTGTCACAGCCTATAAAACCCCCTCCTATTTTCTGATTCGGATTAGTTCAAATAGCCTACGCATTAACAGGGAAGTGCTAACCATGCTAAGACCGTTTACGCTGCAAAGTCATTTCACTGATTACTAGTCATAAATCCGCTCTTCATGCCAAAGCATGATTTGTCCACTTCTTCGAGAATAAGAACAGGAGATTCTTGCTAAACTGGGGAGTAAGACTCTAGCCCCATTCGAGGGTAGGTGAATGAAGACGCATACCACAGCACCCAGGATAGGTAAGTTAGGAAAAGTGAACATCAAGCCACCAGGCAGATGCCAATTAAGACAAGCAAAATAATGCATTTCTAAGATACGGTCTTAGAGACTTGGGATAAGAAGCAGACAGAAGCAAGTTTCCTTCTGATATACCCTTAGTGACCCCATAATGGCTTAGCCGAACTACTTGAACTCGAGTCATTCGCTTCCTTAAGCCATGTCCATACTATACTAAAAGAAAGAGCTAGGATGGTGACTAGATTCATTCCGTAGCACGGGATTCTGTAACAGCAAAAACTAAGACCCCTACTACCGGATCAACAGGCGGGAGAGATCCCGAATGATAATCAGAGAAAGAGATTCTCTCCCTAACATCCCACGGGCACATCTTGACTATGATAACAGAGAGATAGATTACGAAATAGAGCAGTTGCCAATTCGAAACCGAGAAGGAACAGATTTTCAGAGACAAGAGCTGACCTTGGGCCAATGACCAGATATAGAAGATTATTAGCCAAAGTAGATAGAGTTCATGGGAATAGTCGAATGCCCTATGGATTAAAGGGAAGGGGCTTGAGTTCTTAGACGAAGATAAGGCTTCCGGACATATTAAGAAGGGGGCATCGTGGATGAGGAGATCCAGTAGATCCCAGAACAAAGAGAATCAGATCACCGAGTGAAAGCAGTCACTTCCGAAGTGCAGATGAAGCAGGCGAAGGTGAATAACGACTAGGCTCAAGGTATGAAGTAAGTCGACCAAGGGGAAAGGTGTTTACTTTAACTAAAAGTTAGCAGGCCTTATGAGTTACGGAATTTCGATAGATTCAGCCCCTAGTTTGAATATAATTCTCTGATTCAATAAGGTAAGTTAAACAAGGAAGTTGAATTTTGATTAGTCGTCCTATAGCAGAATATCTAGCTTACCTGCTTACCCTTTATTTTCAAAATGTGTAGATAGGCTCATTCGTAACCATGCAATGCATTCTTAGACCCTTTCTCTTTACTGCTCATGAAATCATTAAACGTTATCTCACATGCCGAGGTAGGAATTTATTATGCTATAATATAAGACCTATCTCCTAAAACCATAGGCTTAAGGACACTTTGCGCAAGTAGCCCCAGGAAAAGAGCTTAATTAAACTATCTATTCCAGCGAAACATCTACTCTTGCTGCCTTTCCCTTGATTTACCGCAGGCTGACCTGGGAAAAAAGAAAGCCCGTATTCGACCCTCCTTATTATCTCTATGATTTCATAGCCTTACCGAAATTTGAATTAGGTTGCATTAACTTCTTTTTTCTTTACTTTGATTCCTGACTCCAGGCAGAAAAAGAAGATACTCACTAGAGTGGAAGTTTCCAGCCTTACTGTCTTACCACCGGCTTCCAAATGCTCCCTTCTTTTACGGACCGAAGAAAGAAAGACCCAGGGCCGGGTCCTTGGTAGGATTCTTATCATTTGCCTTAACACAATAAATTCGAAAGGATTTCCGCTTTCAAATTTATGCTCGCTCGTCCCTAAATGTCATGAGCTTTGTGCTAGTGTCGTCGAAGGTTCTTATCATCTCAGAAATGTTATATATTCATATGCAAGATCAAGATATGCCCGAATCGAAAGAAAGACCAGGGGCAAATATGTCTTGTTAGTTTTAGTTCATTTGTAAAAAGAGTTGATCCTAGGGCTTATGCCTTTCAAATGGCATCTCTTTTGTTTGGTCTCTAGGTGCCCTTTCTTTTTACTTTTTACAGGTAGGAGATAAGGATAAGGTTTTCTTTTAGTGTGCAGGCTAGTGCCTATTGACACTTCTTAATAGCTAGTGGAGCTAGGCGAATGATAGAGTGACGGAGGTCAGAGACTGAGACTACAGGAATGCTATATAAAGCACTATGGTTTCCTATGCCGTCCCCGCGCATTATGCCAATAGCTCATTCGGATAGTCTAGGCTATTCCATAGAAAGCTACCTTTTTCATACGAAACGAGAGCTCGTTCAGAAAACCGAAAGCGTCACTTCTTCCGTCCCAGCACCTGAAGCTGTGATAGCTATACTAAGTCAGCGGTCAACCTTAGATCAAAATAGAAGAGTAAACCATGAGTGTAATAAGGACCTCCCATCCATAAGAGAGAGTTAAACGATCCACTGTCGTTGCCTCATGGAAAAAGGTCATCACACAATTCACCGACCCCGCCCTCAGTCCATGGTCGATAGTCAAGATCTACTATGAAAATAGTTGTTGAGGGTGGAATCAGGCACGCAGAAAACCAGGGAGTCAAAGATCGGAAGAAAGACCTTGCTTTTCAGAGCTACATCCGGAAAAGCTACAAAAAGGAACGTTTCCGCCTACCCTATAACTTCTAAAGGCTTTACTTGTTATAAAGAAGGACGAAATCAATTTCTCTCTTTTCTGAGGCAGTGTTAGAGGCAATATTGAAGAGGGCTCTCCCTGCTGGCTCAATGTATGCTATAGCTCCAGAAAGTGTGACTTTGGCCCCAGGATACACCCCCTTGGCCAACGTCTACCATGTTCATTAAGTAAGTTCGCTAGCTAGGTCAAGACCCAGCCGTCAAGATCGTAAAATGATGTATATGATAGAGTGGAACCAACGGCTTATGAGCTCACGGTTTGAGAGTGCTGATATACGTGTGGAAGAATGTCATGCCTTAATAGAGCATGCTCGCTCGTTTTATTGAAATATTGTTAGTAGGAGCCTCTTGGAGTGAGACAGGAATATTTGAATTGAATATTGAATAAGGAATACTAGAATAGGGAGTTCCCTGTACGTGTTATGAGATCTCCACTATCATCTTTAGTAGGAAAAGCCTATGTTAGGAAAGATCCATTCCAAGGTGAAGCAATACAGGGCTTTATGAATCATATGTATAGGTATACAGATAGGAATTTCCATAGAGCAACTATAGTAGGGCTTAGGGCTACAGGCTAATTCTGTAGATCCTAAGCGACTTCCGCTTTCGTTTTTCAATAAATGTACAAGTAGTTGAGACGAGATCGGACCAGGTTTCCTAAAATGTCCTGTTCGGACTTGCATAACTAGGAAAGGATATAATTCCACATATCATCCAGAGTATACCAATGAATTCCATTAGTGAAAGGGCAGGCATTCTTCTGGCATTGGCTAACTCCGAATAGGATTTCTGTATCCTATAGGAAGTCATAAGAAAGGAAGGAGTAAGGCCTTCTCGTCTTGCTTGTCGTAGCTCCCTTCTGCTGGAAAGTATAGGGCTTCTATGAGACCAAGCATGAAACGATTCGGAAAGGAATGCAGGAAGAAGGTTCACATAAAGTGAGGCATCCATACTGCTAGAATGGGAAACTGGATAGACGTGTCTAATGAGATAACTTCTGGGAGCTATAGGAGATAGGTGGAATAGAAAAGAATAGATTGGCTTCTAGCTCAAATTTTGTAATAGTTTCAGGTTCAGACTTCTTAACTTTCAGATGTCTGGAATGACTACGAGAATCTGGATCTGCTGCATTAGGAGACTTTTGGCAGTATTGGAACGTATAGTGGATAGACGCTGTCTTTGCATAAGGGTTAGACAACTTCGACTTCAACCTTCTTCTCTAAAAGAGTTCTTACATTTACTTTGTTTTTTTTCTTATCTCCTGTCTCATTTTCTTAGCGAGTCAAATTTACCTATAACCTCTTTCCCGGACTCTATCCCTTAAACTTCTATGACGAAGCCTTATGAAGCAGCTAACAAGAGATCTTTGTCTTTCCCCCATGGGGGATTACTTAAGAGTAGCGGTCAGTCCATAAACTTTAGGAGTTAGAGGAATTCGATACAAGGGTTTACCTTCCTTAATTTACTAACAATAAGGTCTTCTATAAGTACATGAGAGAGAGCTCATACAAGGAGGAGTGTCCATAACAAGTCATAAAAAGACTGGAAAACTCTCTTAGACTCTGAACGACTATATGGAATCACAAAAAGACGTGAGACTGGGCTAGGGATTCTCATTACATTTCCTATGTGCCATTCCACATCTGTAGCAGAAAGTGATTCGAGCGGCTTAGTGTACTAAGCAACTCCTCTGTCCATATTGCATGACCCTTCATCCCGTAAGGGTAAGCGTAAGACAGGACCAGGACGGCCATCTCTCTTTAAGTCTAATCACTAGGAAATAGAAAATCCTATACTGGCACCCCTCATTAGTATGTCTCGCGAGTCCACCTAGTTCTTTCTGGTTTACAAGGTTTTCCTCGATCTATTCTGATAATTACGATCTATAATTGCATACGACACAGAGTTTGAAAGCAGATAGCAGATAGGCGAAATGTAAGATCAGAGCTTCGTCGGAAACCAAGACTCCTTCTGTATAATCTATAATCAGGGGAAGGAAAAGTCATTCTATGATATCATAGATATGGATATGATATGAAATGAGTGAAGTCCAAGCTTCCTGTATCTGATTTCGTACTATTAGATAGTGAGGAAGATAAAGAAAGTCGAGAACTGAGATAGGTAATAAGAGAGACCCATGAAAGATGAGAGTCCCTGAAGCCTAGAATACACGAACCTCTATCTTGCCTGAACTTCTGTAAATTTCTTTCAAAATAAAGCTCATCTGGAAAAAAGACGGATATCTCTAGAATCGGACTAGCTTGTGGGAATCAGGGATGCTTGGGAACCAAGTAGAAGAAGGTCGGGAAGAATAATTCGATTGAGTTCATGGAAATGGAAGTAGAAGAGTACTTATTAGTACATAGGTCTGATAACACTTCGAATGTGTTAACGTTTGGAGACTTAAAGGATACTTCTTTGTTATAACAAGGAAGGTACGTAGTTTCTGGACAGGGACGAAGAGTGGATAGATTTGGACTTTCGTTAAAGGCCTCCTTCGTCAAGCAAGGAAGAAGTCATTTATCTCTATATTGATCTGTCAAGTCAGAGATCCATTCTCTTTCAATGTCAGATAGTAGTTAAGAGAGGGATAAAGATAAGAAAAAAGTCAGTCTCGCCACATCTAACACGCCTCTGAGCCTTCATCTATTGGACCATTAAAGTAGAAAGTGATCTGAAGTCTACGGTTCCTTCTATTTCTATGCAGCCAACATATATAAGACCTTAGCATCCTCAATGACTAAGTTTCTTAGGCTTTAGAGTAAGCTAGCTTGATAGGTAGCTCTTTAGCTTATTATTCGGCTAGGCTACTTATGTCATATAACGAAGGATTTCAAGATGACTTCTAATTTTTAGGATAAAGCATATGCATTCATAATGGGACTTCTGCCCTAAAGAGTTAGGAAAGAGTATACAATTTTTTTTTACCTTCGAATTCCGTCTCAGCTCCTCATTAACCATATATTCATAGCTAGAAATGCATCCTTCTGATGGATGAAGTTAACAAAGGTTGAGGCATCCGTCTTCCTAACATCCCGATTCTCTGTGGGAATTTTTTACGTCTTTTATTATTATAAAAATCATAATAGAAATCATATATCCATATCTATACAGGTTTTACACACATATAATCTTGATAAGTTGTATACATTGTTACACCATAAGTAACAGGTTTATTCAATGATGCTGTGAACTAACCTATAGTGCTTATCAACTTAATAAAATTCACCATATTTTGATATCTATATCTCTCTCTCCAGAAATTTATGAAAATCTAGGATATTATTTTATAGCATTCACTATGGGTTAAGATGGTTGATAAAGTCTCTATAATATCTCTAGCAATACGAATAAAACTCATAGATAAGTGGCATAAAGATCGATTTGACTAGCTTACGATTCAGACGTGTATGATATTGATATTTGAGAGAGTAGAATCAAAATTCTTTTCTATGAGTCTATGAGATCTTTTTGAATTTCGTCATAAATATCACAGATTTTATCTGGTGTTGATGTTATTAAATTGGTCTGTTTAGCTAAGTTAACATCCAATAAGAAGTAACTCATTATTTGATAAGCACTAGCCATCTTTCGATACAGGATTTAATATACCTATCCTATTCTCCCATTCGATAGCTATCACATTAGAAAGAAACTGAAATGGATTTTAGCATTTTCAGCAAACTGTATTAGACAATCATCTTCAGTATTCAACTTACTTTTCTTTTCAGAATACCATTTTTATGCATCAGTGTTAGAAGAAAAGTTTTGATAATTGAAGGATGCAGCTGTGCTCAAAACCTCACTCTATTTCTTATAATTAAGATTATCATCTATCGATAGATCTGGAATAATATCATTATAATCATAACATTCAACTTGATTAGCAAAGAGAATAAGGCTTTTAGCAAGATCACGCTCATGAAAGTTAAGATACCTGATCTGTAAATCCTACCACGGAAGTAAAGATAAGTTGGTAAATCAAACTTATAACCATCGTAAGCTGAGGTAAGAGTTATGATCATGGACTCTGAATGAGCACGCTGTATACGCTTTAGTCAAATTTGTAATAAGTAAGGGAAAGTGGTTCTATTCTTAATAGTCTCATCTTCATCATCAGACTTTTCCTTAAGATTGCGGATGCTTTTTCAAGATATCTAGGCATGAGAAGACCTAATTCCTCAAAGAGATACCTGTTTTCTCAATAAATTTCAATTGACTACTATTAATCATATATGGTTCAGACTGAAGAATATTCAAATTCGATAAAATGAAATGAAAGTCCTTTCCTAGCTTAATATTCAATTTATTCTCGTTATGTGAAGATAAAAGACGGAAGCGGTTATAGATTTCACCTGTAGGCTGGCTTTAGTATCCACCTTTTATATCAGACAGTGTAGAAGGATTCTTGACAGATTCAGAAGGAACCCAAGGACTAGGAGGGCATACCATTGGTAGATTTCACTTCATTGGTAAATGAAAGTTACAAATAACATAGAAATGAAAATGGACTTGAACGAAATACTTACCTTTCTTTTTTACAAGACTCTTCTTGATATTCATGCAAAGAAATAAAAATAGAAGGTTCTTGTCTTAGGAGCACTAAAAAGAAGAATATCCTCCGCTGCTAGTTTATAGCTGTCCTGCCGTGGTTAAAGAAGATATCTGTTCTTTCTTTGTAGTTCTGTAGGTCCTTTTCTAAGGTCTTTCGTTCTCTTATATAGCCTACGCTATAGAACTTCCTTAGTAAATAGGTCATGGTCTTCTTAGT
Organism: Hypseocharis bilobata; assembly: GCA_036898025.1. NCBI lineage: Eukaryota > Viridiplantae > Streptophyta > Magnoliopsida > Geraniales > Geraniaceae > Hypseocharis > Hypseocharis bilobata. The sequence goes on from JAYMTT010000268.1 coordinate 12,332, forward strand.
CTGGTGGAGCGAGGCGGTCAAGGTCAAGTCTCAGCGCGTAGTCATCACCCGATCTTTAGACAAGAACTGGGCTTTGCCATTGAAAGAAGAAAATCTTGTCGGGTAGTCTTTCCGTCCTTCTCAGCGAGATTGGCCCTTTCACGAATTCTGTGTTGTATAGAAGGCCTAGCTGCTCCTTCTTACTTCCCGGCCTACTTTATGCCAATTGTTATTTATTTCACTGCTAAATCAATTCTTTACACGAGCTCAGATTCATCCGCGGCTTCTCATTCATCCTATTACCACCTCAGATCGGCTATGCTTAAGTTGATGATCTTAATTTTCATTGGCTTAGCCTCATCAGTTGAAGATTCAATAGTCTAACACTTACCGGATCAAGGATCATAATCTCTTCAGCTGCAACTCAGTCTAATACTAGGCCAGCATCAGCCTTATTATATGTAATTTCTTTCTTGCCTACAGATCTTTTAGCGGGTAATGGATTCGATGAGATTCTATGGCTTAGCCTCTAGTTGCTACAGGAACGAAGTAAGAGAAGTTGCTTTCCCAAAGCTGCACACTAGATACCCTGTATAAGACTGACTGGCCTACTTTCTGCCAAGGCTTGAAAGTCTGTCTCAGGAAGGCGTCAAGATTAATTGCTTTCCTAACTACCTTACTTGTTGCACTCAGTCTTCCGATGAATAGAGGATAGGAGGAGATTGAAGGGCTTTTGGAATTTCTTCTTTCAAACTTACTCTATTTACTGCTTACGGGGACATTTAGGAAGTAAAGACCTGGAAAGCATCCTCAGTAAGACTTCCCACGGAGCCAGATACAGAAGTTGGATGAGAAGCCTAGAGCAGAGGTAGGACTAGAGAGGGGAGCCTAGGTAAGATCAACCTGAATTTCCTCAGTATGTTACCCAGGAGCTAGAGGCTGGAAGATCTCCATTTGATCTCATAATAGCAGCTAATTGAGAAGATTCGACTTTCAACTGCCCAGTCTGAGCCTAAGCCTTCTTAGTTGCTTACCTAATTGATTCAATGGGCGAATAGAATCACTGGGACTTGGTCCTTGCGTCCCCAAGTCTTTCTCTTTTTTATTCTTCTTCTTCCCGGGTAGCAAACGGTACTTTCAAAAAGAGGGCCTAGAGACCCGGTAGGAGATTGATACGGAATTGAGGTCAGTGCTTTTTTTGCTCTTACAGAAGAAGCGGCTATTGCATACCTTGTTACAAAATACGTAGCTAATTAGTCTAGTCACACATATAGCTGTTTTTTATCTGCTCTTACCGCTGTTATAGTAACAGGAATCTCCACTGCTCCCCTCTTTCTTCCAGTTCTAAAAGGGACTGATTTTCGTGGTTAAGGCAGCGAGTGCCCCCGGAAGAATCCTAATTCTTAAAGAGAAAGTAGGACATATAAGTCTGTTTATCTTAACAAAAAGAAAGCATTTCTTATTCAAAGAAATCCATCGAAGCCCTTGAAGGCTAGCGATCTATACTACACCTACCGAAGATGTTCGGAAAACGGCTTCGCCTCTTTGCGTCCTTTCGCTTGCTTGGCGGATGGCCTTTGTAGTTGTTGATCATTTTAATCCTACCGTAATGATGAAACGAATGCGTCTCCTTTTTCGTAAGAAGGATTTCACTAGTCTTGCCGGGTAAAGGACTGAAGAGTTATTCACATTCAACTATGGAAATTCTTGTTATGAACCGAAGAGTTCAGAGTGGCCAAGCAGAATCAAAGTGGATTCCAGCACTCCAATTAGGATAGGCACATTCGTTAGCTAATCTTTTCTTTATACGCTTAGATCTCTCCTTTCTTATTCTAGGTCTAGGGAATAGAGAAGGCCACAAAGCTTCCCTTCTCAAAATCAAAGTGCTACTACCTATTATTACCGAAACATATGATATAGCACAGTCTTTTTTACCTGTACCTGAAGATTAGGAGCTTCAACCATTCGTTCAGGGTCGATTCAACAAATTCAACAAGAGGATGAAGACCTGAGATAGAAGTTCGCTACTTTGAGAACAGCGAGAGCAGAATTCGAAGAAGACTTTCAGATGTCATTCCTTCCTAACTCAAGAAATTCCCTTTCGCCTTCCGCTCTTTTCTAATTCAAAATGAAAAGAGAATATCGCTTTGTCATTCAATTCTTCCTATTCTCCTGCCCAAAACAAAGACTAATTCAGTCTAGCCCACCCTGGTCACGACTTTCCTTTATATCTATCACTCTTTTCTCCCAGAAATCAATATCATCACCTTGGCCTTAAAGTCCCCGAGTCCATGTCGTGATAATCGAACAAGTATCCCCGTCGCTGTAGAAAGGCTAGCCCGAGGACCCCCAAAAAAGGGCTTTCGTATAGAAAGAAAAAATAGCTGACAAGTTTGGATCGAAATGAAATACCCGAACCAGGTTTTTTGATTGAAAAAATCAGCCGTGGAATCGAATGCATTTCTTCGTTGAGCCAGAGCCAACCAACCCCGCCCATTGCTTTCGTCTCTATCTTTAGATTGAGTAAATTATTACTCCTCTACAGGTACGGATGACCGCTTCAATTGAATGAGATAATTCGCAGTAATTGATTCACGAAGCCGCTCTTTCAAAGTCACTCTTTCTATCCCAATAGAAGCAA
>JAYMTT010000269.1:0-14937 GCA_036898025.1 Hypseocharis bilobata
CTATCTCTCTAACTCTAAGCAGAGTTAAAACTGAGCGATTTTGGTTTAGCCATAGAGCTCAAATCGGTCCTAGTGTTGCTTAACACCTCCTAGAGTTGAAATTGGCGGCCATAATAATAAGAGTCCTAGTGTTGTTTAACACCTTAAGTTAATGCAGCTAGAAGTAGAAGAATCATTCTCCAGTTTGTATTTGTAATTATTTTTTCATTGAACTACTATTTGTAATTACTATTTTTAGTTTAATTTCCTAAAATATCTCAAAGTTATCCACAACAATAAGATGAGAAAGATTATGTATTTGATATATATAAAAAATATCATCTCGGTGCAGTAGCTGTTTTTCTCCGGTGAATTTAAGATCTGGAGAGGAATTGATTTGATATCTTTTATATAAAATAGTTTCATAATCGATATATTTACATGCCTTCTTGCGTAAAACTGATTCACATCAAACATGTTATCAATGCATGCTGAATTTGTGGGAAATGCTCAGTTGAGTCTGATATGTGAGTATAGCAAAAATGCACATCGAATGTTTCAGCAAATGGATATCAAGGGATTCAACAGAAAAATTGTCGGCCCTCTCGGAAAATTTAAATGTGCCAAATCCAAATGTCCTGCACGTTTCTTTGATGCTCAATTTTTAAGGATATATGCATTAGAAAATGCAGATCAGGTGGAGAAAGCTTAATTCTAAATGGCTAATTAAAATTAGAAAGAACTTTCAATTTTTCGTGAATAACTAAATTAATTATACAAGCAGAACGCACATCACATCACAAATTGGAGCAAGTAATAAATTAAGACTAAAATCACTGGTTTTCTTCTCAGTCTGAACACCTTCACACAAGTTTTAAGGCCTATGCATAATCTAAGTTGCAGACCGGCATGAAACAAACATGGATTCAATTGCAAGTAATAAATTGTAAAGGTGGTTCTCAACGGCTGTGCATAATCCAAGCTGGAGACTAGCACAAAACCTTTGTGGATTCATCTATGCATAGTAATTTAAGCTGGCCTTCTTCTTTGCCTGAACCTGAATAATACCTTCGTTGAAGTCTTCATGGTTCACCTGTAACCAAAACAATTCAGCACTGTGATTAGTTCTTGCTCCCATGACCATCCGAGAAAAGATACCAACAATAAGTAGCTGTCAACCAAGGAAAATAACAAAGCAAAAAACCTGAAACCTCAAGCACCGGGAAGGGAGTGTTGGAAGATAATTACCTCAGTTCCATCACGTCGGAGAGCAAGCATGCCAGCCTCTACGCAAACAGCTTTGAGCTGTGCTCCATTGAAATCATCTGTGGACCGAGCCAGCTCCTCAAAATTGACATCTGGGTGAACATTCATCTTTCTCGAGTGGATCTGCAATTTTATGTAACAGGGATCTAATAAGAATTCTGCAATAAGCAAAGAAAGTAAGGCTCACAGTTGGTAAAGGAAACATTACTCAGAATCATACCTGCAATATTCTAGCTCTTGCTTCTTCACTGGGATGGGGGAACTCAATTTTACGATCTAGTCGACCAGAACGCATTAGGGCGGGGTCAAGGATATCAGCTCGATTTGTTGCTGCTATGACCTGCAATTTACCAGATGTGCTATAATTGGTAACTTCCATGACATAAAGATACTTTATTTGCAATACAAGCACTGTTGTAAGTTATAATCTAGAGGCATTAGAATGTTGAAATTCTAATCTAAAATTGGGTCTCACAAACTCTGTATGCAACAAAAGTCAGGAACCTGAACAAAATAGAAATCGAATAACCGAAGGAAGTGAAAAGAAAGAAAAAGTGAGGAATTAGACATGCAGAAGCAAACCTTGATACTGTCATCACTACTAAAGCCATCAAGCTGATTAAGCAATTCTAACATCGTTCGCTGCACTTCCCTATCTCCACTCACTTCACTGTAATGAAAAGACATAGAAATAAAGTCAGTAAAGCTGCTCAGACAGGTAATTAGCTATGTAATTCCAACCTAAACCCATATTACTAAGGATACATCTAAATGAATGTGACAAGTCATGTATAAGGCCATAACATACCTATCAAATCGCTTTGTCCCAATAGCATCTATTTCATCTATAAAGATGATGCAGGGGGATTTTTCTTTAGCAAGCTGGAAGGCATCGCGAACAAGTTTTGCTCCATCCCCGATAAACATCTATAAGCATTTGAATTCAATCATGTAAATAGAACATTAAAAAAATTGTATAATATCAAAAACTGGTCAAAGGAAAAGAAATTAAAATCTGGAAGGATTACCAAGTGAAAAATCATTAGGAATAACCATATTCAAAGTAAAACAAGTAAGAAATACCTGAACAAGTTGTGGGCCTGCTAGCTTTAGAAAAGTAGCATTTGTTTGAGCTGCGCAAGCACGAGCCATTAATGTTTTCCCAGTCCCAGGAGGTCCATACAGAAGCACTCCTTTAGGTGGACGGATTCCTAATTTCTGAAATCGTTCTTTGTGTGTCATTGGCAAAACTATGGCCTCAACTAGTTCTTGAATCTGGAGAAAACAATAGTTGAATTAGCTACATATTTTATATAAAACAACAACCAGACCTGTGACAGAGTAAGAATCTTGCCTGCTTCTCTAGCCCCCCAATATCATTGTAGTCTTCAGTCGGTTTTTCATCAACTTCCATAGCTTTTACACGGGAATCATACTCAGATGGCAAAGTGTCTAAGATCAAGTAACTATCCTTGTTCACCCCAACCAGGTCACCAGGCTTCAGCTTATCAGGGTCAACAAGCCCGACAACAGGCAGAAATATTGTCTGCAGTTACAGAGAAACATAACAAAGGTAGTAAGTTACTGACCTTCAACAGTTAAAGAGAGTAATTTCAGTCTACCTGATTTAAATTTGGACTATGATAACTCAAAAAATAGAAAGAAAAAAAAGTAACTAAGAGCAATATTTATCTCCAGATAAATACCAAATAGAAAGTATCAAGGGTGAACCAAGAACTACATACAAAAACTCAACCTTTGCCTCAACAATTCTACAAAAGAGTAGCAAGTGCTCCTATGACATCCCTTGATCGTGAAACCAAAGATAAATCCATCTTTAGAAGTTACACTCATTTACTCTATATGTATTTAACCTAAGTACATACACAATTATTGCTAGCTCTGGTTGTAAGACTACATTATGAGTATTTTCAAAGGTTTTTAAGTGGCAAATAAGAGTGTTTACATATTCCCATCAGATATTAAGGCTTCTCAGCTGCAATCCTTGTCAAGTAGCATAAGCTCCACGGTAAGGTAGAGTCTGGATTATTTTGAAGGGAATCAGAATCACCCATTATTTGTGCTTAGATTAGGGACCATGTATTCCTAAATTGGTCCAGTTTCATTCCCTCCAAAGAGAAGAGTGGGATTCCCATTCCATTCTCATTTCCTCCAAATTATATGTTTCATAGTTGTCATAATCTTACAATTCACGATTCAAATCTTACGATTCGATTCGATTCATATGCCTCTCGATGCGAATCTATTGGCGAATCTAAAATAGACATGAATCTACAGTTCTTGGTCACTTCGATTCAAGAATCAGTAAATCGCATCAGTTAACGATTCACTAGTCTCAAAATCAAGTCTAATCTGTTAGACCCAATTGTAAGAAACACATTTACTTATTGTTTCTTCTCAAAAAAAGACTTACTGTGGGGACTAGTAAACTCTTTTGGGGCATTGTCAATTGAATCTAGTCATATTCCTCTCTTTACTAGATATACTGCTGTCTCTGTCACACTGCAACAAGCTCATCAATAAATGCCCTTGTTCAGGAAATTGTGTATTGCTATTCCCTCTTTGTTTTCTATTCCTATACTATGTGCAAACATTGGGAAACAACAAAGAAAACAAGTAATATTGGTATATTTTTCTGTGCGACAACAACTATTTTTTTTTTAAAATTTATTCTTTTAGCTAGCATTATACCTATTGTAGTGTCTTTGAGTGTGTAAATCAGAGTATCATAACTTCTCCATAGCTCTGCCATCCCAATTTGATATATAAAGCATACCATTAATATTTCTGTTGTCAATTATATGCTCAAATACACTCGTAAAACAGTTGAACTTAATCTTACGATTCTCGATTCATAAAAATGAGATTTTGATTCACGTTATAAATCTCAATTTGACAACTATGCGTATATTTTCATGATATTTTATCTTTAATAATTAGATGATTCATTAACTCTTACTGGAATCATGCAGGTTTCCTTTCTACACTTCCTGCTCCTTCAGGATCTCCATTTCATGAAATGTTGGCACTTGATTGCGAGATGGTAATTTTATCAATACCAATAATATAGATATATAGATTAGAATATGCTTCATTGCAAGGAAAAATGCGTTGAGCAGACTTAAAAGGTATTTAAAACCTGAAGTTGCAAATAAATCACTTTAAGAAGTTATCACACTCTTATCAAATCATTTTTGTTAGCTTTGTTTCTCTGTGGTGGTAAAGAAGTTGTGATGCATATAGCTGATATTCTTTGTGTAGGAACTGGTACTTGGGAGAATCAATCATGACCTAACATACCTAGATTAGCTGGAGATATATTCTGTTAACTATACTATAAGAAATGGGTTCATGTCACTATTTCGGGTTTCCTTCTAATGATTGTTGCCATTTATGGTATTCTTCTAAAGAAAAGCTTTGCTCTTACATTTCATTAAAGAGAACTGTACGAAACTCTGGGTGAACTTATGTCTTCTTATATAAGGTTGTCAACTTGGTTATTGTGTCTAACACCCCAGCCCAAAGGGGCTTCTGCCTCATAACGTCTGTGTGCTGAGTCCCACATCAGGAAGTACAGGGTGGGCTTGACCTTATAAATCCAATCCCCACTTAACATACTAGTCTTTTGGTGTATGGTGAGTGAGGACAAAGCCACGCCTCAAGCTCATAGGGAATCCAAATCGTTACATGGTGTGCATCTCTTGCAAACTTGGAAGTAAAAATCTTAGGCTCTTTCAGCTCTTGAATACATGTGCCTTCTGCTCAGATAGCAGTTAATAACATGTTAACCATAGCCTGACAGTTCGTATGCAAAGAATAAGGTCAGGGAGAAACGTATGCCAACTCAAAGGTCTAAATAATGTAATTATTTCTTGTTGAAATCAGTGCTTTACTTTTTTATGGGTTGCTCTTGCACGAATAGTATGAAAGGATATGAAAATATATGTTTGGTGTCAAAATAACTTTTCATTCTTAGCAATTAGTTTATTGCTGTTCTCACCATGTATTGATCACGCTTCTGTCTTCTTAGTGTATCACAAGCGAGGGGTTTGAGCTTACAAGAGTGACCCTGGTGGATATCAAAGGACAGGTATATTCTACCTTAATTTCCTTTATTTATAATACAGCATAGGGAGTTGGGCTTTTATCGTTTGTTTTCCTTTTTAGCTGTTTTGCTTATGTTTGTATTGTACAAGAAAGTTTCTATCTGACTGCCTACTTGTGTGTTGATGTCAGTCTAAACTTGGATGCATCTTTAACTCTGTTAATTTCATGAAGATCATTTTGATTTTGGTGCTAGTCTTTATGGCTTTGGCATATTTGAATATACTTAATATTGATATTATGGAGTTTGCTAGTCCCTTCGCAGTTCATTGCTTCTTGAAGTTTTGTGTTGGTTAAAACAATGGTTCGGAGGTTACCTTCATTTTGATCTTCCCTCATCCTGTTGTTAGTCCATTTAACAAACTGGCACCACCATATTATCTTTGTATTTTAGGACTTACACATGAAATGTTCTTGAACTCTGCTATCTGGACTCATGCCATCAAATATTTGTGAGGATAGTTCTTGTTGTAATTAGTCTGTTCAACTAGATTATCATGGTATTTAGAACTTGCAACATGAAATGGTGTTCAATTGTATTCTGCCCAGACTCATGCCTTCTAATATTTTTGGAGGTGTGCTTCTTTTATTATTAGTCTGTTAAGTTGGAGTGTCTGAAATCATTTGTAATTTGTTATACATATATGGTCTTCTTTTTCTTGTGTATGCTAACTGCTATTGCTTGACTTCTGCAGGTCGTGTTGGATAAATTGGTCAAACCATCAAATGCCATCACTGATTACAACACTAGGTACTTTTTCTTTTTATACAATGGATACTAATTATTCTCTTTATTACAAAGTTTTTCTGGGGCCATTTAGAAAAATAATTGTTAAGACATACGTCTCTTGCTATAAATTTATATTGGACTTGAAACACCTACTCGAGCTTGAGGCTTATGAACGACCCTGTTTCAAGCCTAAACAAGCCATTGAACAGAATATATATTTGTATATAATTTATGGATAGATAAGTAAATGATCTATATTATAATTATTTGGCAGGCTTGATAAAGCTTGCAAGCCTACCGATCCAATGTATTTGAGGCTCAAGCTTGGACTTGTGCTTGAAAATTACAAGTTTTGTTTGTGCCGACCTCGAGTGGTTTGACTCGTTTACAGGCTTATTGGGCTTTGACTTTGCATGCATGGGGTCAAAAAGTTTTGGAGCTTGGTGATTGAAAGTTGGGAAGCATTTTTGCATAGGGAAGATGAGTCCAAATATACAGTAGCCAATGTAAAAAGCTAATAAAAAAGGATGGGGCTCTGTGGTATGAGAGAGATGATTCCTGGGTAAAATGTGCAGTTCTGACTTGTGGCTTCTTTTCCCCCTCCCCCCCCCCCCCCCCAAAAACCATGTGGTACCAGTTTGTTTGACTGGCAGAGCCGTTGTTAGTGTGTCTAGAGATCCTGGGATTGATCCTGCCTACACAGGATGAAGGGTGGGGGAAAGGCTACCCTTTGAACCCAAAAAGGACCATTTCCTATGTAGAAGTGGATGTATTAATTAGTAGCTCCTCTTTAAATAGTTTGTCAATGTTTTTATTTATTTAATTCCAATTTGGTATGCCAGTGCACTTGACAACTTATGCATTTTCAATTGTTCGTCAAAACTTGGTCTCTCTTCAAAAGGTGGACAGGATTATTTGCTAGTGATAATTATTGTGGGTTACACAGGTTTAGTGGAATCACATGTGAGATGCTGAATGGGATAACAACAAGTCTCAAAGATATTCAGGTTCCTTACTTGAGTCTTCTCTCCCATGTATTCCCTTTTTTTTTTGTCTGCATAAATCTTTTTCCTTTTTGTTCTATGCTTGAGTTGAGGTGCATGAATACTGTTGCTTTAGTGGTTGATTTTATCTTCAAATGTTCTCTATTTATTTACAGTTACTTCTTTTATTCAGGAAGATTTTCTCAAGCTTGTTTACAAAGACACCATTTTAGTTGGGCATTCTTTGGAGAATGACTTGTTAGCATTGAAGATCTCTCATGACTTGGTCATTGATACTGCAGTGTTATACAAGCATCCCCGAGGTGCATCTTATAAAACTGCTCTTCGAGTTCTTGCCAAGCGATTTCTTTCTAGGGAGATACAGCAGTCAGGGAATGGACATGACAGCACTGAAGATGCAAGAGCTGCTATGGATTTGGCGCTGTTAAAGATTAAATACGGTAAGTTATTCTTTCTTATGCTTATACATGGTATCAATTGTAGATGAGAAAATGGTGGGTTAGTTGAATTGATAGTTAAAAGCTTTTAACTCTGCTTTATTAATTTTGTTGCATACGTTACATCTGTTTTTTTTGTTTACATCACTATTCGGAAAATATGGATTGTAGGATTTCTTCAGTAGTATAGACTTGAAGCTCATCTGATTTATTGTGCTTGGATTTTGAGAAAGAGCAATATAATAGTTTAATTATCACCTTTATGAGGATTATTGCTTAAAATTAAATGATTTTAGTTCAAGTATGCTTGGGATATCCCGCGTAGTTGATACAGATTCCTTCAAGCTTTCATTTAAGGTTATCATTATCACGGTCATTGTACCTATGTTCTTATTGCTCTTCTCGTTCTAGTAAACTATGGTTCTTATTTCATTGTTGCTGGAGATATCTGGAGTGAGTTTCTTACTGCCTTTTGTGTTCAGCATGATCATTGCCCACCAGATTCTCACAGCACATACAAAAAGAAATTTTAAATTGACTGAGGGTGTGTTTGTTTCTGGGAAGTGTTTTCCTCAGAAAATATTTTCTGAAAAAAAAACATTTTTTGAGAAAACAACTTTTTCAGAAATCATTTGCTGGTGTTTGGCTCACAAGTTCATAACTATGAAAAGTCACAAATTTGGAGCAACAAATTTTCAGATGAAACTATAAAGACCAACGTTTTAGGAATTCGTGTTTACTTTTTGTTTTGGATCCATATTCACACTTTTTTTTTGTGGTACTTTGGAAATAGAAGAGAAAGAAACTAAACTCACGCAGATCCTCACGAGCTGATTGAGAAGCTCAGGCGGCGGAGAACGGTGTATGTGGCGAGGGTGTTTCTGCTTTTCAGTTCACTTTTTTTTTTCTTCCTGGAATATGGGTTGAATACTTTTATGGATTTGGATTCAAATTTGGATTCGCGGTTGGCCGGCCACCTTGCCTGATTGTACCTCGGAAAAGCTAAATCTAAGTTCTGCAAATGGTGCAGAAGCAGCATGTGCGTCATGGAGATGAGCCACAGAGGTCATATATTCTTGAGCAAAAGGCCGAGCCCGATCTGCAAAATAGCAGTTACGTTCTTGCAAAAGTTCTGCAAAATCAAGTTGATTTGGTTGGGTAAATGAGATTCTCTCTTCATGATTTGAGGAAGGGGTAAAAATTGCAGCAATGAAGCCAAGAAATTATTGGGTGATGGTGATTCAGAAAAGTGGATGATTTTAGAGAGAATGCATAAATTGATGAAAAGAGATGGAGGAAACCGGTGAAGATAGGTGGCGGAATGAGAGAGACAAGTAGGAGAGGAGAGAGGTGGTAGCTTGCATCAATGTCATGTGTGAAGAGAAGAGTTGAGAGGATGGACAAGACTCTTCGGAAAATGACTTCCTCTCTTCAAAAGAGGAAGTCGTTTTCTGAAAATTTGGGTGTGTTTTCCGTTGACTGACACTTCATTTTCCATTGACCCATTTTCCAATGAGCTATCACAAGAAAATGAAGAAAATATTTTCTGGGAAGATGTTTTCCCTGAAACAAATACACCCTGATAATTGTTGCTGGTTCTGCATGTTTTGGGATGTTTGTATATTCCCTTTGACTTTCCTCTAGTTATAATACATGCTACTTCCATCAACATTGGCATTAGACCCTTGTTTGATATTATATTGGGATGCTTAAAAAGACACCTAATTAACATAAAAGGGGGTGTGGAGAGGAAATTATGTATTTTTTTCCTTTTAAGCTGCTGAAAAACTTCAAAATTCTTTCTCGATTACATTTTCTATTGTTTTATAAAAATAAACATGAACTTAAACATAGAAGTATACTGCTAAATGTGCAAATACATGCATGCGTGGCCTAGCATTATGCTAAGCTTTAGCTTTTGATATGCGGGATGGGAAGAGAATTTCTGGGGTTAAATTTAGGACATTTGGGATATTGGGGAAATTTAGTGTTTTGGTAGGTCTAATAGATATTATTATTAGTTATTGTCCTATTTAGGTTAAGTTTGGGGTTTCTGAGTATTATTGTTTTGTCAGGTTTCTACGTAAACCCTGAAGGTATTTATGCTTGTTTTAGCTTTGGATGAATGGAATATTACTTGAGATTATTGAGTCTTTCATTTCTTCAGTGTTTTTCCCCCTCTGATTCTTGCTTTGTATATGCTTTTGTTTGTTCCTGTTCTAGCTTTCTGTTGTGTACTAATCCTTTGATTTCTATCTGGTTTGTTATTTCTTTCATATTTCTTGTTAGTGTTCATTGGAACTCTCAAGTCCTTTGCCAGACCCTAATCTGTCCAGCACCATCTTTATCGGCAACTTGTATCATTTTGTAGTTAGAATGCAGCACTCATTCGTGTCCATCTTCATAGATTAACCTTATTGTGCGAAACACATATCATTGCCATCTCGTGGAGAGAGAAAAGAAAAAAAGGAAAAAGAACGAAGGACTGCTCTAGTAATTTTAGCATGCATTGGTTATTCTTTGCTTCTGGATGACCATACAAATTGCAACTTCTTTTTTTGTAAAACATATTCATATTTCTTTTGTGTGTTTTTATATTGTACTTGCAAAGTATTTCTTAATCTTTATGCATGTTTTAAATCTTCCTTTTTTGATTTAAGGACCTGATTTTGGTTCGCCTCCGTCATTCATGCGAAAAAAGCTCCTCACAGTTTTGAGCGAGTGCGGCAAAGCCTCATCTATGATTGATGATGTTTCAATTGTGAAACGCTATGCTTCTGAGTCATCCCATGCCCTTCCCGTGTCTTCTGATGATGAAGCACTTTCAAAAGCTATGAAAGAGGTAATTGTATAATTGGACCACAAGCACACATTTAAATGTCCTCTTAGTTCTAGCTTCATGCGTGCTAGTTTATTTACATTTATTGGTGGTTTTAGGCAAAGAATGACCGGGTACACTTTGTCTGGACCCAATTCTCAGAACTGAATTCCTACTTCAAGAAAGAAGCAGCTGATGCAGAGAAGTTAAATGGAAAACTCGCAGAGATGATATCACTGGTTACTTGTCAAAAGAAGTCTGTGAACAGAAAAGGCATCAAATGCAGTGCAACATCTGAACTGAAGGGGATTCTAGCTCGCTTGGATACGAGAGTTCGTAGCCTCTGTGCTACATTACCCGTTAACACGATGCTTATACTATGCACTGGACATGGAAACATGGCAATTGTCCATAGGTATATATCCACTACAGTTATTTGTTTATTATATCGTCTTTCTTTACGTGCTCACTTGGTCATACTTCAAAGCAAAATTGATCCCTACGTTCTGATAGGAGCCAATTGATCCATATACTATGTTGTTGTGTGTCTTCTTCTCAAATGTAGAAGTAATTCCTAGTCTTAATATATTCCATATCTGGTTGAATTTTCATTATCTATAATGAGGCGCAGTTGTTAGAATGCGTGAAAAATAATTATGGATTACCAACATGTTCAAAGAAAATTTGTCATGATGGATATAATTTCTGTTTTTTATTTTCTTGAAAATATATATCCATTTTCTTTCATATTTTTTTTCACATCTAGGAGGAGCACATTGAATTGGGGAAAACAAACTTTCATGCTTATGTTTTGCGTCTAACTATGTGTGTTTTTTTTTTTTTTTTTTAAATAAGTTGTATTAATTCTTATCCAGACAAGGGTGCTTTTGTTACTCCTAAGAAGAAATATAGTAAATGATTTCACAATGTACAGTTGTTTAAATATAAGAATCATGGAAGGTGTTTCCTTTAGTTGTCTGAATGAATGAAAAATTCATTCAGTCTTTATTTTGTATCTCATAGAGCAACTTTTTAATATATTGCTAAAGTGCGTCGCCTTACATCTCCATTTAGTTCAGTCTGTGCGTGCATATTGTCTATTGTTAAGACCAATGAGTACATAAAATTACGTTTCCTACTCAAAATTATATTAACAGTGTAAAATTTCTAGAACTGTAGCAGTTGAAAGTGCAACTTGATGAATTAGTATGTTCCTTTGAAGTGGCATGGAGATGGCCTTCATGACATTTGTAACATCTGTAACTTAGGTTGAGGCTTGGAATTGAATTACAACTTGACATCTACAGAAACTAATAGTTTTATATGGGCACATATCTAATTAGATAGTTTATTAGTTCTTCTGCTGGAGTTGCCAATTATATTTTCATTTTATCGTTGAATTTTTATTATTTATTTTTATTTACTTATTTTTTTGGTACGCGGATGCAGGTTACGGAAAATGCTCAAGGAGCAAAGTGAGACTACATTGTGTCGTGAGAAGATTGTAAAGGTCTTGGAAGAGCTCCAGGCCCAAGCTGAGGTAGCCTTGTGTTTTGTAGGTATCAAGCATTGAGTACACTGTGTTCAGGCCTTGTTTCTATGATCTTGTTACATGGTTTAGGGCCGAATTGGGTGCCAGAATTTCACAATTTTGATGTTAACAGAAACAGAGCGCTGGATCTTGTAATTCAAGTGACAATTCTAATATTGCTGCTCATATTTGATGTGATCGATGCGATTCTCTGAAATTATTCCCCATGCTGCATATCGTCAGACTTATATTCTTACTCTTTTCTTCTGTAATTTGTAATTATCTAGGGCAGGTTAAGTGTATTTTATCAGATCCCCCTTTTTGAGGGTGCCTTTTCTTGCTGTTTCTTGGTACTTTTTGGAGCTTTCTTACTTCAAAATCTTCAGTTGAATAGCAGCTTTTGGAATGCACCTAATTGGATAAAAAAGTCAAAAAAATATGGTATGAGTTTAGCAGCTTCTGTAAAGCACCAAGGATTATAGCATTTCAAAAGCTACTGAACTCAGTACCAAAATTTTTTGACTTTTTTTTATCCGATTATAATTTTCACATAATCGCCCTCATTAATTTCTTCTTGTGGCAGCTTGTGGTAATTCAAACTTGTGGTAATTTAGAGTGTTATGTATTTTCATCTTGAAACTATTAGACATGTGGTGGATTATGATGCACATAAGTTGTGGATTTTTTTTGAAGAAAAGCTTAGATAAACTTCTAATATTGAAACCATTTTGAATTTGAGTTGATAAACTACCTGGACTTATAGATTAGCTATCTGGTTAGCTAGGATTGTTCATAGTATCTGCTCATGAGTTGATAAATGATTGGAGCGATGAGATGAGTTGTAAGAGTTCTGGTTGATGGGTGAGTGTTAACGGTGGCTTTACTATCGTTCCTTTCACTACTTCTGTGTGTTTTAGAGATAATGGGCATATGGTAATAGATAGTGAGCTCATTCTACTTCTGGCTGTAGGAAGAGCTAGAAATGCCGAGTTGCTCTTGCTAGAATATAGTAAGGTTGTGTGTTATTAGGCAACCATTTGTTGAAAATCTCTTCAAGTAAGAGACTTTAAGCTTGAGAGCTTTTAGGGAGTGATATACAAAAACAGAGAGATGCTGGGGTTCGTCTTCTTCTCATTCCCTGCAATGGATGACTTCAGAACAAGTAATAAGGTTTTTATTGTACAAAGATGTTCCGAAATTCTGGAAGGGTGATTCATCTTCTATTATTAGGAGAGTCTTCGTTTTGCGAATAGTGCAGGGAAAGAAGGGAGTCAGTACCATTTTAGCTTTGCCATAAGCCATATCTTCTATTGAAACATTATTTTTGCCTTTTCTCAACTAGATAGTACATGTCAATGACCCTATGCTGCTCCATTCCATCAAATATTGGATAAATATGAACAATTTAGTGAATTTTCAGAAATTGTTGTTGATTCACATGTTTACTCTTCGAACAAAACGTAGATGTCTATATTGAATTTGAGTAGAATAGATTGTCAAGTTTGTTGGAGAAGATGGTAGTATTTTTTTGTTTTAGTTCTTATATACATTTTGAGAATTCTTATAGCAAGCATGGGTAGACACATATCTAAACATTAGATGAATAGGAGTTAAGTATAAGTTAAGTGCAGTGATTGGACTCGAAAGAGGAAAAGTCTAGGAATCTCAAGTCAATTACTAAGAAATAACTTAGGATTTGAGTACTTTGTTGGATTCTCTTGTTATGGTTACAGAGTAAGCCACATGCTACATTGAAAGCTGATTTTTTTTTCTTTTTTGTAACATGAAAATGTTCCTAAATTGATTAAGTATGTCACTTGAGCCTTATACTACCATATAGTGGGAATGTGGGGTTGTACTCCTAGCCGCTGAATGTTGGTCATTAGCATTATTTATACCAGCCATAGCTTGTTGGTATGTTTCTTCTAATATGCTAAGCCTTTCTCTAGAGATAAGAAAGAGCAGTTCTCTTGGTCAAGTGGCTTAGATCAATCACAGAGTTTGTTTTCTTTCGTTGACATAGATAGACCAGGTTCAGTTCAAGCTGCTTTGCTTAGAGAGAGGGTCCCGACTTTGAATCAAATCTCTCTTTCCTTCCGTTTCCAGCTTTGGATAGAAAAAATTAACAAAGGGAAGAGTGCATACATAAAGGTTGAAGAATCCTTGTAAAGGATAAAGGGAAAGGCTTGCTTCGGGTTTGGAACTAGAGCCAGCAATAGCAGAGGAGATCCAGTTGATTTCATCGTCAAACAATAACTTTTCAAAGATCTCAAGATTTCCGTAAGAGTTATTTCCTGACATTGGAATGAAAATTCAGAACCTATCTCCTCTCCAGTAAACGTCCTGTGAATTGGAATCAAGATGGTGGTATCTTGTATACATGTTTCATGTGGTCTGAAGTTTCATGTTAGCTGTGGGTTTCATGCGAATCTAGTGGTGGATGGCCTCTGCAAGGTATGATTTTGGGTTTGGCATCAAATAATACCTAAAAGTGATTTACAGATTTTGCTGACGCCATCTTAACACTGAGTAAGTTCACTTTCATAGTGTTTTCTGCACCTACTTAAATTGGTTCTTGTGGGGATGAGCAAATGGGGACTCATACCCAGCAGTCCTAAGATCAGTTGAGTTGTGCATGAGTCCTAAGATCAGTGGGTGGCCGAAATGAATCCGACATTTCTTATTGCCAATTTGCAAACCTATCAGGTTGCCTTGAGAAAACCAATTTGTCAAAGATAGTCGACAAAGTGTGATGCATTCAGCCTGAAGATTATAACCATCTACAAATTTAGATATGTATTACATAGGCTTGAGAAAATTGTGGTGTAGAAATTGCGATTCGACTGATGTGTTTACTGTCAATCATTTGGCCACTTTCTGAAAATATTCTGAAACCCTGTTCAATTTATAATTCAAAAGGACCGTATGCATATTCGACAAAATAAGTAGTTATGGATTAGCCTAAAAGGTCTGACACTGACAACCACCATCACATTCAGGATTAGGTTCGGAGATTAGGATTAGATATGATTTATATACCTCTACAG
>JAYMTT010000270.1:0-14936 GCA_036898025.1 Hypseocharis bilobata
GACATGTGGCTTCGGGGCTTTTGGATGCCGAATGATGTCATTTTGAACAAAAAAAAACTTTTTTTTTTTTTTGCATTTTGGGTCCCCCTATTTGTGCACTTATTGTCTCTAACTTTTTAAATAGCAGAATCAATATCCAAACTTAACAAAATTGCATATAATTGATGACTTTCATCCAAATTTGTTAAAAATTCGGTTAGTGACATTGACATGACATGTTTAAAATTTTAACAGATTTGGACGAAATTAAATAAAATCACCAATTATATACATTTTTTTATACTAAGAATATTGATTATGTTATTCGACAAGTTCGTAAACATGCACAAGTTGAGAAGTAATGCAAGAATGGAAATGTCAAAATATCAAAATAATACTACACACTGTTTGCTTATTCCTCGCGCCAAAAACGCGCCGTTTCACCTCTCTCCCTCCCCCCTCTCTCTCTCTCTCTGAAACTCACACATCAAGATCGCTACTGTTTGACCTCAGTCGATTTGCCGATCTGCGGTGCCAATTACCGGTTAGTTACCTTTTTGGTCGCGTCTTGACATTCACAGTTCACACACTCCTCTAAACTCAAATTGTTTGGTTACCCAGAAAAGAAAACGGGAAAATGTTGTGTGATTTTTTTTTTTATTTCCTTGCTGATTGGCTTGTTGGCTCAAAATACTTAACATTTTTGCTTAATTATCAGAATTTGTTTTCGTAGGAACCAAACAGATCAAACCCATTTTTCATTTCCGAGTAAATGAGGGAGCAAAGAAAACGAATAGTGAAATTCTTAAATCTTGTTCAGAATTAGAAATTTGCCCTTTTCATTTCCTGCTATGAGATCAAGTCTCATTAGTTCTAGATAATTATCACTAATTTTTGATGTATTGGTCACATTAGTTGCTGAATCAAAGATAGGTAAAGGAATAAAAATAAGACCTTTGGATTTTTTTGTGTTTATTTTAGTTTGCAGAATTTGAGATGTTACTGTGTCAGTGGATGAAGATGAGGTTTTAGGAATTTTGATAATTTGGGTTTTGGGTAAATATCTTTCTGGGATGAAAAGTTTGGTTCTTTTTCTCCATTCATGCATCTTCAGCTCTTAAAATGGAATCTAGGCACTTGTTTTGTATTGCTTCTGTTTTTTGTTACATCTGTTGCAAAGAGTATTGAAAACCAATGCTTGTTGGCTTACAGACTCATGTTGAAGCGTGGAAATAAACCAAACATTTGGCGAGGAATGCAAACTTTTCAGACACCGGTTTTGGTAGTGTCATTGGTTCTAATTCTCTTGGTTTCATTACTGTTGTTTCTCAACACTGATGAAACTCTAAGTTCTTCGTTTGAGTTATAAATATCGTATGGAAATGTTCGTTATTGGAAGGTTATCACGAATAATTTTGCTAGCCATTTTGTGTTTGGAATGACTTTTTTTGGTAATGAAACATAAATGCCATAATGCCATTGTTTCAGATATTGCTATAATGGAGTTATCACAATTGGAGGCTTTGTGTGAGAGGCTGTACAATTCACAGGACTCGGTAGAGAGAGCTCATGCTGAGAACACTTTAAAATGCTTTTCCGTGAACACTGAGTACATTTCGCAATGCCAATACATTCTTGACAATGCACTGACCCCTTACGCATTGATGCTGGCTAGTTCGAGTTTGTTGAAGCAAGTGACTGAGCATAGCCTTTCTTTACAGCTCCGCCTTGATATCCGTAAGTCTCTTGTTTTGTTGTCCTAATTATACACATTATCACTCTAATTTTCTATAAAGGAGTTTGCAGAGTCGGGGGATGACATTCTTGTTATGATAAGCTTTGTGATAATTGGATGTTCCGTATATGAGGGGTGCATTTATAACAAACTTCCCCATTATATTTATCCCTTTATAATTCTTCTATTTACCAAATTGAGCTCTGTGGAATTTCTTTGTAGGAAATTACCTCATTAACTATTTGGCGACTAGAGGACCTAAATTGGAGTCTTTTGTGACTGCATCTTTGATTCAACTCTTATGTCGAGTAACAAAGTTCGGGTGGTTCGATGATGACAGATTCAAAGATGTGGTCAAAGAGTCAATGAACTTTTTGAGCCAGGTGATATGACATTTGCATGTAACATAGTCCCTCTTAGTTCATGTTTGTGTGTGTGCACATGCTTGTGTGCTTAGTGTATTCATGCATTTTTATGCATGTATATAAATATGCATTCATTTGATATAGGTTGTTTTTGTTGGGGCCTTTTGGATTCTTATTATCCTTTTAAGTCATTTCTATGGTTTGGTGCTTCCTTTGTAATGTATGCAAAAAGTTCTCTTCTTGTATAATGCTATGAATAAAATGGTAAAGAAGATATGTCTCCTCAGTTGTTTTTATTTTAATTTGCTTTGCTTTCTACGCATTTGTATTCATCCATTATCTGTATTTTCATGTACGCTAGTAGTTTATCGTGTATGTAACAGATATTTGGAAGACTCTTTACTGGGTACTCTATGAATGATGCTTTAGCCTCTATATTGGCTTTAATTTAGTCGGGAAACATCTTTCTCTGAAAGTAGAGAGAGCCAAAAATATTGGGAGATTCTTTAAAGGATCGAGTGTTTTTCACAATTACTTTCAGTAGTCTCTGTAGGGTATCTGCGATGATGCGAATACCATATCTTTTAGAGATTCTTTAAAGGAAAGAGGAAAAACTACTGATACTATAATTCTTCTCTTCACGATGCTCCTATCTTGGAACCTTCATTTTAGAAGGAATTTGACTGGGCGGGAATCTGAGGAGGCACTCTTAGTTTGCTAAATATTCTTAATAATTTTTTTCCCATAGTCCAATCGAGATATTCGTTTTTGGAGGGAAGAATCTTCTGGTGTTTTTTCTTGTAAATCTTTCCTTAGTCATCTTCTAAAATCTTATTCTGCCCTTCACTTTCCTTTGGTTACTCTAATAAGCTAAAGAGTTGCATTGACCTCCTGCTTTAAAGAAGGCAAACAATTTAGAACCAGCATGGTACTGTTTGAGCCAATTAGCATACAATGTTCCAGGTTTCCCGAAGAACAACTATCAACATTAGTAATTGCACATATGTTTCTATTTTTATTGTGACCTTGAAGATGTATGGCTCTTTACCACATGATTTTCCATTGTTTGTTTTCCTTGAAGAGCTGTCTACTGGATTTTATCCTTCCCATTATTCAGCCCTATTTGATGTCTTGTTATTTTTTAATTATTGACCTTTTGTGCTAGATTATTCCTGATCTTCCATTTAGCTCCTTTTCATGCTTATAATTAGAGTTTATGCTGATGTATAGCTCCCTCTGCATGGATCAACTTGTTTTAGATAGATACCTTAAGAATCTTCATGAATGCATTCATTTCTTTTACATTCTTTCAGCTGCTTACCGATCTTGACGCCCTCAATTCTGTATGTGCTTATACTTTTTGTAAATGCCTTGCACTATAATTTGTCTTAATTCAGAAGTTCAATGCTTGCAATATTAAGCTGATATGTTAATGGTCTCAGCTTGCTGCTGGTGTCATGCAAATGATGGCAGATGTTATTGCTCACAAACATATTGTTTTTACCAGGGATCACCTGATCACTATGCCATTGGTTTGAAGATATTGAATCAACTTGTATCTGAGATGAACCAGGTTAGGTTTTTTACTTTTACCCCAAAGTTTAGTCGGTATATAACAATTACCAGATACTTTTTTAAGCTCGGACCTTTTATATTATTCTCAAACAATTCTCTAGTAAGAATTCTTTGCTTATTGTAAATAAGACAAGTTATCTAGTAGCGTGTTGATGTGCATTCCTATAAATTATTATATACTTGTTAATGTGATAAGGGCATTTCTTTTTCTGCATCATTCTGTAACCTAACATATGATCTTGAATGAAAACCTGAAATAAATTGTTATGAAATCAACCTATTTGTGTTGAGAAATTGGTGTGTTTTACTTATTTTGTTTTAGTTACATAGATAATGGATGAACATGAAAATAATCTCACTTTTATTCATTTTTGCTTTCTTGCCAGTCACATGCCTTTCTGTGGGGGTTAGTGCACCATTTGGGATGATTTTGCCTTCAGATTACAAAATTAAAGTCGTTACCAAGATACAATTTTTGATTTCTTTAAACATTAGTTGATAATTTTTGCTGGCAAAGTTTTTGATAACTGAGTTTTTTCTCCTTTCTTTTTACTATTATTGTTCAGTGTATGATTCAATTTTATCATGAAATGTCCTATTGGCTTGTGTCCAGTAGTTCTGCTATCTTCTCGGGGTAGAACTTTTGCTCAAACTATGTTTTCTGCTTGTGCTTGTTCAAATATAAAGTAATTTTCTTGGTATTCATTGCCACGAGGCTGTCTCAACTGTACTCAATAAGATCAGAGACACACAGTTATGGATATTCACAGATTATTGTATTTCAAAGTAATCTAGCTTATAACATTTTTGAACATGTTGCTTGAGAGGTCTTCTGCAGCTTGACTAGTCTGTTCGGAAGGCATTTTAGGGTTATGCAAATAAGTTGTGTTCAAAAAGTTAGTTTCTTCTCTTGATGATGAGAGGCTTGTGGAAGCTGGGCGCATAAACCTTAAACCAAATTTGCTTTCAGACCTGTAATTGAACATGAAGATGTAAAGACGCATGATGGACGTAGTAATAAACTAAAAAACATCTAGCTTGTGATGACATTTTCTGATGTTCTTTAGCAGCTTCTTCATTTGTGATTATATTTCACTTGTTTGTGTGCACTGTATCATTTCCACTGTGTGGTTATGGATTGATGGTGTTCTGACTTCAAGTAACATAAAATGTGAAGAATGAAGATGTTTAATTTCTTGTTTACAAATATCATACTCATTTGGTTTTCATTCAAAGGTTTAGACGTTATAGGCTTATTGTACTGAAAAAGCTGATTTGTGATATTTTTTCATTATATCTCAGAGAAGACGTGACTACATCTGGATATATCCAGATTAGGATGCCATTGATATTCCGTTTTAGGTAGCGGAATATTCCGTTTTAGGTAGCGGTAGATTCTTTCATATAGAACATAGCACCATGCCAGATAAGGATGCCATAAATATTCTGTTTTAGGTAGCGGTAGATTCTTTCATTATACCTCAGAGAAGACATGACTACATCTGGATATATCCAGATAAGGATGCCATTAATATGATTTTTCTTCGAAACTCGAAAGTATGAAAAATGGAAAAAAATCAGGCAGTTTTTATTACTTAGTGACCTACAAAGACCAAGGCTTAGTAAGGAAGAAATGCTAGGTTGGAGTCATCCTCCATTTCAGCCTATTAGAGTATTTGTGTCATTCCTTGAAATCTAGGGTTTCTCCTTCTTTTTGCCCACAAGGATGGAGGAGAACAGAAACATCAAGCCATTGACTAAGAAGAGACCAAAAAAAGTGGTTTTGCTTCAAAAAACTTCATTGGACATCGAATTAGTGATTTACCAATCAAATGTAAAATCTCTCTGTTGTATCTAATTACTTATTTGCTATATCTCTAATTCTCTGGATTTCTTATGTACGCAAATAAACAGTTAACGATTCTTCTTTCTTCTTCTTTTTTAAACTATCTGCTCTTATTCTTCCTGACTGCCAAATTTTCAGGGTACTTCGGGGTTGCCTTCAACACATCACCGAAGGGTAGCCTGCTCCTTTAGGGATCAATCACTTTTTCAGATATTTCAGATATCTTTGACATCATTGCGTCAGCTGAAAAATGATGGTAATATGTCAAAATTGTTCCCCTGCGATTGTTGTTTGCTTGGCCAGTCTAAATTTATCTATTTGCTCTATGCTTTTGACTGTTGTTTTGACGGTTTTGCGTCTATGAATATGCAGTAGTGAGTCGATTGCAGGAGTTGGCACTCTCTCTTTCACTTAAATGCTTGTCCTTTGATTTTGTTGGGACATCCATTGATGAAAGTTCAGACGAATTTGGCACTGTTCAGGTATATTTCTTTTGATATCAGCCATTCTTCATTTCAAGGTCCTCTTTTCAGTTCCTTCTGCGTGGGTTTCTGAAATAATCAAGTAATATGCTATTGATCGAGCAGATTCCGTCTTCTTGGAAGTCAGTTTTAGAGGACCCTTCAACACTACAGATCTTTTTTGATTACTATGCTATTACAAATCCCCCTCTTCCCAAGGAGGTCAGTACTTGTTATGTTTTTTTTTTAATTGTTTTTTGTAGAAAGTTCGTGGAGGTGAAATAATAACCGTCACTAGCAGAACATGCTTGGAAGAGTTTCCAACTACTGAAAAAAAGTTTTCCAAGTGTAGAACTTGAAAAGCAATCCAATGTCTAAGAAATTGTGCCTTAAATTCAAGGGCCTACTCAGGTGTATTGGCCATTTTGTAGGCTTAATAACAGGGAATATGTTCCTTTTCTGTTTCTGTAGTAGATGGAAGTATTCCTATTCATAGTAGTTGTTATTTTTACTTGAAATAAAGTGGATACCAAAGAAGTAGATGGATGAGCATGGTGCAAAATTACAAATTGCTGGAGGTGCTCATATTGTTGGTTAGAGATATAGTAACCTGTTGTATCAATAATCACAAGCAATTATATGCTCTACTTGTGCTGAAAACAGTGTGAGTTTTGGTCATCTATGTATTCATATTTTTTGCTTGGAGGCTGGCATTAGGATGGATCTGTACTATTGTTATTTGGTTTTAAGGCATTGGGGAGATCAGTGGATTATATCCTTTTTCATGTTTCCTTATGGAATTTTTTTTTGCTGTAAGAGTTTCAATATATGGAGAGCAGTCACATTCCTTTTGTTGTGTGCATTTGGCAAGAGTATAAAATAAGGATTTTTGAGGGTGGTGTAATTCCATCAGATCAATTAAGGAATCGTTTTTGCACGCCTTATTCTGCTGGTTGCCTTTGTTGGATAGTTCTTCCTATCACCCTTCTCCTATTTTCTTATCTTTCTTAGATCATGGGAATTTAGTTCTTAGTTTCTTGTTGTGGCGGTTTCCCTCTTGTTTGCTTGGGATGTTTAATGCACATTTGTTTATTTCAAAATGAAAAATGGAACAATTTAAATAAGAATTCCAGTAGGAGGGTATAGAAGACGGAAAGTTTTATTGTGATCATCTCAATGCTGAGTTAGGACGACTTTTTGATGGTGACTCTCTTTTTGTATAATTGTATCGGCTATTACTTGATTGAGTGTTGTATACAAAGTTATTATGTGCATCATCTAGATGGGCAATTTCTTTTTAATTTGATTTGGTATTATGACCACTTAGTATTTATGTAGTTATGAGCTTATTATGGTGGGTTATCATTATATATTGTCGTCAAATTTATGATGATAGTTTTTAGCTAAGGGTGGGAAATTTCTTGAAATAAGATATTTCGTTGTTCATTATTATGCTGCATTTATCAGAATATTTCTATTTTCTTTTTCCAGGCTTTGGAGTGCTTGGTACGTCTAGCTTCTGTAAGACGTTCTTTGTTTACAAATGAGGCTGCACGTTCGAAGTTTTTGGACCATTTGATGAAAGGAACCCAAGAAATCTTACGAACAGGGCAAGGTGTTTGTGATGTTCTTTATTTTTCATTTTTGTGTTGATTTAGTGGTACTGGACTTTTGTGTATATGTGTGTTTATTATATGCTTTGACATGTTCAATTCTATATTCTTTCCTTTCTTTCCTATTTAGTACGCCAGATATGAGTTTTTGTTCCTAGATCATTTTCAAGAAAGCACGGACACTCATAACTGGCTGAAGTATTTGCATCATACACTTGGACACTCGGATACGTGTGTGATATGCGTGCGATATGTATACAAGTTGGACGCGGGACGGATATGCCAGGTGGTGTTCCGGGCAGGATACGGGAGTGGCAAAATAATAAATGACTTTTTAGCACTTTGGGTCAATTTTGGATATAAAAAAATATTTGTGGTTTTAATAAAACTCTTAAGAATTTAATTGCTAGAAAAATAAATAAACACCTTCAGCCTCTAAATGAAATTATTAAAGGAAGAAGGATTTATGCAAACTAATTTCGTGCTTTATGTTTTGTTATGGGTGATAGAATATTGGTTTTACTTTTATTTATGTGGCAATTAATATATAGATGAATTTGTCTTATGGTATTTTGAAGGATTATAGAATTTGGTTTTATCATTTTTAATGTTATGTTATATTGTCATGCTATATTTTATATAAAAATATATTATGTAATATAAAAATAATGAAAAATATATTTTTTGTCAAAGCCGTATCGTATCCTAAATTTTTTGAGATTTGCCAAATCCTTGTAGTCCCGCTCCTATGTCGGCATACTGCAAACCTGTTCCCGTGCTTCCTATTGATATTGCTATTGGATGACAAATATAAGAACCATTTATGCTTTTCTAGATGCACTTTTGGCGGTGTTTGGTCAACGTGGAAGTCAATTGTTTGAAGTGTAAAATATCAGTGCAACTTAATATCAGATACCAAGCGCTTCAGCTTTAACTAAGTTGCTATTGGTTCATGGAAGATGAAAATTTTCCATGTTTAGTTCTTTATTTCATATTTGGCATTGATAAAAAATTGCATTGTCAGAACTTGAACTAGTGATTCTGGCATCAAAGTTTAGTAGGAATACGTTTAGGTGAAAAAAGGAATGAAACTGACCAAGTTTTGATGTTCAGTTACGTGTTTAGAAGTTCTACATATAAAGCAGAGTTGGCATGTCTGTGCGAGTGATACGCGGCTTTAACTTGTTGAGTATTCATGTTTTTGTCATGCTTAATTAGTGATATTTTCTCAGCAAGTAAGGGATGTTTGGATATTTGATCTTAAACGAGTCCTTGCTGTTGCTTGGAAGTTTGCTTTTCGACATACTGGCATACTCGCACTGGTTGGTTCTTCCAAAAAAGCGTACAGTGGTGATGTGATTCTTATGTAATGCCATGAATTCTATTTCTTGTGTTTTACAAACTTTCCAGCCATCTTATTCATTCAACTTGTCTCTCTGTCCCCTTTTTTTCTGTTTGTTTGTGACTCTTTGTTCATGTCATTGACCATATTCTACTTGGTTTGGTAACCAGGCCTGGCTGATCATGATAATTACCATGAGTATTGCCGCCTCCTTGGACGTTTCAGAGTGAACTATCAGGTAATATTATATGATATTAGTTTTGTCTGCTATGTATTGGCAGCTAACATAAATCTGTATGGCTTGTTTGCTTTCATTTTTAAATCTTTCTGTATAATCATTTGTTTGATATCTACACATTGCAACTATTCATTTGAGGTCGACATGCATACTTTAATATGTATAGTTGCCTAATGATATGTGCTGCTATATCGTCATGTATGTCAATAATTGCGTGCTAGTTTTGTTCCTTCTATCCTGCTTGGTATCTTATAAAGTTTGATTAGAAAAGGGCTTATATTGAATTGCTTGAAATATCATTCAATCCACATCAAGTTGTGGGTCACTGGCCGCACATTAATTTGAAGAGCAAAAATAAAAAGAAAAAAAGAAAAAAAAAGCTAAAGAGATTGCTTGTTCTATGTCCTTAAATCAGACAGATCCCTCATGTTATGAATTAGATCCTCTCTACTATGGAAACTGTCAAAATAGATTCCTTTTACTGTTTTTCTTTCAATAAACATGACTGAGAAGACCTTCCATGTGCACATTACGTAATACACATTTAATTCGTAAATCCTCAGCTATCACGTATTGCACATTATGTGTATGAATGGCCTTCCTCAATTAAGTATCTATATCATATTCCCATAGTAAAGGGTGTCTAATTGATTAAATGTGTTCGATTATAGCGACAGTATGTGGGGTCTTACTTAGAACATGAAAGCAATAATCCCATAAGAATGAATTCTCAGACTTGATGAATTTATGGTATTGCCTTGCAGTTGTCAGAGCTTGTGAATGTGGAAGGCTATAGTGATTGGATATGCCTAGTAGCAGAATTCACACTGAAGTCTTTGCAGTCTTGGCAGGTTGGTGACTGTTATACAGATCTTTAAAATATTGATGTACTATATGTAGAAGTTAAACCAATCACTGTTGTCAAAAGGGCATGAAGTGCTTGCCAAGGCTCTGAAGAGAGGCAACTAGGCAAGGTGCACATGAAGCACTTCTCGAGAATTGAAGTGAGGCACCTTTGCCGAAGCGCCTTTTGCACTTAAGCGCGTTCAATCCATAAACTGCCAGATGCAAAGTGTCTCACTAAGAGTATCATTGGGAACATGCTTTTCAAAGCTTCAATATGGGCCTTTTCAATTCAAAAGCTCTTTGTCTGGAAACATTATTTTAAGTGAAAATTCCTCTATTACATTCTTATGCTTAAAGCTAACCTTCTCTTATTATAAAATGACAGTCCTTAACCATATAAAACAAAAGACATGTTGGTAGAAATTAAAAAGCGTGAGGCAATTGCAAATTTGACATTTGAAGTCCTCGAAAAGTTCATTCTTGAAAACATTTACTTTAAAATAAATTCTGTACCTTTGCTCTTCTACATATCTCTTGTGGAGTTTTATAAATTGAACATTGTATTGTATTTTGGGAGCATACTTGATCTGCTTCATGCACTCCTTGTAGTCTAGAATAGATTTTCGTAGACTCATAATGAAGATTGCTATTATTTGTTCACTATATTATTTTTATTATAGCTGTCTTTAAAAATCTGACTTATCTTCTGTCAGGTGAGTGCTTCAGTGCCCTGTGGGACATGATGACCAACCTTGAGTTCACTTTTTGATTTTGACTACTTTGAAACAATGCCCCACAATATGAAAACTATTACTTGTGGAGCCTTGAACCAGTTATGTCGGATCTCTAATATCTTTTACTACGTGAAGCACTGATTAAGTTTGTCTCTTTACTAGTGGGCCAGCAGTAGTGTATACTACCTTTTAGGACTGTGGTCAAGACTGGTGACGTCAGTACCATACTTAAAGGGCGATGCTCCAAGCTTGTTGGATGAATTTGTGCCTAAGATTACTGAAGGTTTTATCACATCAAGATTCAACTCTGTGCAGGTATGGTGATTCATAGTGTTCATCCTGACTGATATTAAGATTTAATTTCCATTATAGAGATGACTTGTCTATATGTCCTTTTCTTTTATTGTTTTGTAGGCTGGATTTCCAGATGATATTTCAGAGAATCCATTGGATAATGTTGAACTTCTGCAGGATCAGTTGGATTGCTTTCCCTACCTTTGCAGATTCCAGGTTTAAGTTTTATACTAGACTTTGTTATTTTGTTAGTCTCAAGATCAACTTTAGTTGATCTTTCCAGCATAACTGTTTTTCTTGATTGAAATTGAAGCTCTTTAGGTTACAGCTGCAGCATGCATCCAGTTTAGTTACACTGTATAAGTTCATTGACTCGGTTTTGTTTCTTGATTTGCAGTATGAAAGCAGTAGTTTGTATATTATAAACATAATGGAGCCTATTCTGCAAACATACTCGGTATGTTCACTTATCATGGGAGATTTTTAGTTTCTTTCTTTTATTTATCTTTTCCATTTTAAATATATTTGGACTTCTTTTCATCTAATCAATCTTGTATTTATTCACTTCAACAGGAAAGAGCACGATTGCAGATCAGTGATAACGGCGACCTCTCTGTTATCGAAGCCAAGCTTGCTTGGGTTGTTCATATTATAGCTGCAATTCTTAAAATAAAACAATCTACTGGTTCTAGGTAACTTGTTTTTTAGTACTTCACATTTTTTGTGTGTTATAGGTTCAACAACTATTACACTGTTTGTTTCATTTCTCATGCAGTGTGGAGTCACAAGAAGCTCTTGATGCAGAACTTTCAGCACGCGTTTTACGGCTTATAAATCTCACTGACAGTGGGCTACACAGCCAAGTATGTTGCTAGGAATGACCCGCATTTTGAATCTGACACATTTGAAATGTGAATGTAGAATGTCTAGCTATTGTTTTCTTTTACCATTTACTTGTAGCTGTATCTTGTAAAGGATGTAGCTTATAAACGACAATTTAAATAAATTAATGCATCAGGTTATCAGTAAGTACTCTGGTTTACATCTATAATCGTATAATCTTGTCATGTTTGGAGGATCTTGGTTATCAAAGGTTTAGAGGTTTACCAGTTGCCTATATATTGTCTAATCATTATTGTTAGATATGCAATTATTGGGTCTCAAATAACATGTGTTGAAGCTTCACAGAAGGTTTTGTTTTGTTTTTTATGGGAAGGTAAAGGAAATGGACCTATAGTTTTATTATGTCAATTTATTCAAGAATTTCAGTACTGTAAGCAGCTAAGAGGCCTGAACTAAGTAACAATAACTGTTGTTTATTACATTGTATTATTGACTTTTAAGCCTAGGTATTGATGTAGTCTCTGTGCATTGACATGGTTGAGACATCTTAAGGAAGAAACTTGAAGTTGCACGGATTAGTATTCTGGGGGTATCGTGCGGGGGGATTATTTAACACATTTTATCTTGATTCGTATGGTTTAACATAGAAAGAAGGAGCTCCTCAAGATATGGTTTTGTTTCTCTTATCTTCTCAAAAGGAAAAAAAGAATATGATTTTGTTACTAAAGGATGGATAAATCGTTTTGAGTTTCATAATTTTAAGTGGCTTGTTAAATTTTTCGCTCTGGTATTGATTCAATTTTGTGCCTCTGCACATGGCAAAGAAAAGGTGAGGGTCAGTAAAGAGTAGTTTGATATGGAGTGGTCAATGTTCTCGAGTGGCACTTCTATAGAGGCTGGGTTTTTTAAAATAAGAGAACAATGATTCATGATACATGATACATGTCTGATGGCTGATGGGGACTTTTGTGGGGGTGAAATGGGGACTAACATACTGCTTGTTAGTAGAGCTGTTAGGTTAATTTTTGACTTTTTTGCTTCTTTGAAATGCTTAATAAGCATAGCTGGAGATGGAATGATGGTACAAATGGAGGATCTACTAGCTAGCTTTTATTTTTATTTTTTTTACTTTTTTAAATTTCAAATCTGTGAGAGGTTGAGATATTGGATTCTTCTACTTGCAGTCACGGATGTTTCAAGAATACCAAGTTAGATTGTCTTGTATGAGTTGAGGTTGGAGGACTAGCAGTCATCTATTACAGACTAGCTATGTCATCTTTGTGGTGTTTGATGATTGTCTAGTTTGGTCCGTAGCCTGTTATCTAGTTTTTGGTGACTCTTTTTTGGTTGTCATTTAACAAGGTTTTTTGCTTCTCGTCTGGATCTTGTAATAGTTGTTGGTTCCTTTTATTTCTCTTTTCCTTCTTCCTCTTTGTGATGTATTTTTCTCTAATGCTCTTTAAGGGTACTTTGCTAATTTTTTACATATCGTACAATGGGGAATTTTCCTCAAATTATTATTATATGTGTTCCGGTAGAGGGTAAACAAGTTAATTATTTGTTCTAGAATAACAGAACATTTTGATTTTAATTTTTAAAGCTTTCCTTCAAAACTTATATTTATTTTTCTTATTCTTATTAGTGCTGTGTTTATAACATTCTGGTGTAAAGAAATTCTTACTTTTCATCTTTAATTTGTCATCTGCTAGCTAAATTCGCCAATTTCTTGGCAACATTTTTGCCCGTATTGCACTATTTATTTGATGATCTTGGTAATTGGCAGAGATATGGTGAAATAAACAAGCAAAGACTTGATCGAGCAATTCTCACCTTCTTTCAGCATTTCCGGAAGTCTTATGTTGGGGACCAAGCTGTTCATTCTTCCAAGGTAGTGATATTTTTTTGTCGTCTTCCGTGCATAGTTTTGTTCTCTACATATCCTTTGAGGCTTCTTCTTTCTGTTTCAGCAGCTATATGCCCGTTTGTCTGAGCTTCTTGGACTCCATGATCATCTGTTAATATTGAATGTGATTGTTTCGAAGATCGCTACAAACCTTAAATGTTACACAGAGGTAAAGATTTTTATATTACTGCTTTGCTCTTATTTTAGTGCTTTTGGAGAATAATTTCTTTATTTGTGCTTATGTCAGAGTGAGGAGGTCATTAATCACACCTTAAGTCTGTTCTTCGAGCTGGCATCTGGGTTAGTTTTTGTTGTCTCTGTATATATGGCCAACAGAACTGGAGCTTCTTGTTCTATTTGTTTGATAAAATTCAGATTACTAATAATTTGGTGGACCAATGCAACTAATGTTTGTTTTTTGGTTGTGCAGATACATGACTGGAAAGCTACTTCTGAAGTTGGATACTGTCAAATTTATAGTTGCAAATCATACTGTAATTACTCTTTTGATTTATTCCTCCTTTAATTCAGTGTTCTGCTTCTGATTTGACTGGCTATGATGTTTTTATCTGTTCTTGATCCAAATGTTTTCTTGAAATTCTAATTTCAGAGGGAGCATTTTCCATTTTTAGAAGAATATAGATGTTCCCGCAGCAGAACTACTTTTTACTACACTATTGGTTGGTTAATATTCATGGAGGACAGCCCTGTTAAATTTAAATCTTCAATGGATCCACTTCTGCAAGTACTCTCTCTCTCTCTCTCTCTCTGTGATATGTGTGTGATTTTGGCAGGTCTTGCCCTGATCTAGGAAATGCTTCGATTGTATTTTAGCCATGCTTTCTTTCTTTATTTTTCTATTTTGTGGGCAAATTGAGATTAACTGATAATCCCACAAAATTTACTCTTGCGGTATTGTATCCAATTCCTCCCATTTTAAAGAGGTGGAGTATTACTGCTAAGCTCCAAGGCTGGTGGTGTGCCTTCACCATGTTTGAGAGAGTTAAATTTGGCATTTTTAAAGGTTTTTTCATTTACTGTATACATCACCTACAAATTTGCTATTTGAGAAGGGAAGAAATGGATTTTTTTCTTTCTTTTGAGCGGGTCTGACACCATTTGGTGCTTCTTCAACTTCACGTGATTACTACGGGGAGCGGTC
>JAYMTT010000271.1:0-14927 GCA_036898025.1 Hypseocharis bilobata
CTCTAAAATAAAGATCATTCAAAGCATAATCTTTCATTCTCATTCCCATTCCCATTCACCCCAACCAAACGCCACCTTAAACTATTCAGCCTTCATCTTCTTGGTAGGATATCTTCAAATGAAAAATCATGGAAGGGTGGACCTGCAACAATAGAAAAACGAAGCAAGTAGTAAGAACAAGTCATACTTCAATATATCCCACAGAGAGAAGGAATAAGAAATTGGTCTCGCTTAGTTTTTCTGTGTTGTTTCCGCTCATGGGTTGAGTTTTGCAAGAAAAGACGATATTAAAACCCAGCATATATATTTGGGTGAAAGACAGGAAACTAAAACATTGCACTATAGAAGAAGCATTTGCTAAATCCCAAAGCAATCTGTAACATGCAATCCTTCAGATTACCCGACTGTTTATCTAAGTTATGGTTTAGATTGACAACATGGTATTAGCATTGCAGACAAACTGGAATAGCAAACCTACTGCTTGCATAAGCTCCTTTAGTGTGGGATCATTAGTAGCAATGATGCTTAACATGTATGATTCTTTTTCAAACATGCATCTTATGTCAAATTCTTACCTTCTTGTTCACCAAGAATGTAAAATGGAATATGAGCAATCATCTTCATGCCACCTTCACTCCAGTTGACTGTCCCAGGATTTCGTTTGTGTCCTTGAGAAGGTCGTGAAGGCCCCAAAATAGACAAACAAATTGCAGGTTCTTGCATTAAACCCAAATAATCACGAGCACGCATGCAAACCCTTTTGTCTGAGATTCGAGATCGAGCTACCTGGAGATGGAAATAGAATTAAGTAGTGTCTGTTAGAAAATTATAAGGTAGTACATAGGAAAATAAAACCATCAGATCTACTCATGCACGCAGGCAAAATTCTTAAAAACGATAGTCTTTACGGATTATGTCCAAAATGATAAACAGACCTTGGCCAAGGACACGCGTGCTCTAGGTAGTAATTCACGATGATATGTGGCAAGCTTGGCTATAGCTGTGACAACAAAACATAGAAGCCTCGATTGTGATGATTTTCTAGAAGTTCCACTGCCGGAGCCCAGGGCTGACTCCTGCAGTAAACCCAGACGACTTCCAAAACAAACAAGAAGGAAAAATCAGTATGCAAGCCAACATTAGCAAAGTTAAACAGCTGGGGCTAATGTAAAACATACCTGGATGAAAGATTTTCATACAAAAGTAATTCTAGACTCTCGAAAAGCTCACGAGCTGCATCTTTGTGAGATTCCCCACCTCCTCCATGCTCCCCAATGGCCCAACACAATTGTAGTGCCAACTCTGACTGACAAAACAAAAATAGAAATGACTCTTCGACTTCAATTATTACCCCAATTCACCTGAATTATTTGGGAGAGATAGTAAACTGACCTTTGCAGGGCTGTCATAAGCTTCTCCAAGCTTGTCCATTATAGGCTTCTGCAAAGGATTTAAGAAAGAAAAAAAAAATTAATAAAGAGAATTAGAGAAGTAAAAGTTCTGTACTAAATGAAGATCCAGAATAAGCATTGAGACGAGCAAGAATGTGTAGAACAGTTACAAGATACATTATGCACGTTTACCATTGCATAACTATCGCTAATAGATGTATATCTAACATATACTAAAATGGAAGACATGCCAGGTGACATGACTCGCTATAAAGACCAAGTCAGGTGAATCTTATCCAACACAGTGGACTTGGCTTGTACAAGATAGACTCGGCATAAAGTGATGCATAGAACCATGATTGTCAGATAAATACCTTCAAAAGTGCAATAAAATCTGGAGACCTCTGAAAGGAGGCAAGCATGAACTCTAAGAGCCTCTTGCGAACCTGCAAATATAAAAAACTCCTCAAAACTTTAATCCCTTATTCTTCAGTACCTCATATGGATAGCAATTTGTCACCAAAAAAAAATTCCAAGCAACAAGGACATTCATTATTAAGTCAAAAAAAAATAGTCGTATTTTGAAGGAAATTAACTGATAAAATTATAGGATACTACTGGAGATGA
This sequence comes from Hypseocharis bilobata, assembly GCA_036898025.1. Classification (NCBI taxonomy): domain Eukaryota; kingdom Viridiplantae; phylum Streptophyta; class Magnoliopsida; order Geraniales; family Geraniaceae; genus Hypseocharis; species Hypseocharis bilobata. Next base: position 2,019 of record JAYMTT010000271.1, read on the forward strand.
TTTTTCCTTAGAATCCTGACTGTCCATAAGTAATTCTTCTAACATAAAGTCAACAATATAAATATATGTTGGGTCCAACAAAACCATCTTTAGATATAAATAACAATGAAAAAAAAAAACCTTGCAGTTTGAAAGAGCTTTTAGTAGTATAAGCATCATAGGAATGACAATCAGAAAAAGAACAAAAAATGGGAAGGTAAGCTACATAAGGATCAATATAGATTTGCAACATCAAGTATATTTTTTCTTGCGGAAATGAATGACTACCAGGACAGCTGAATCAACCTGGTTCCTGTTTGATTGGGAAAGAACATCATTCCCTAGATATCATCTTTTCCCCAGGTTGTTTAGCAAATACATATATTTGGGACCTTACGTATCCTATGAGTTTATACTTAAACTAACTTATTTATTATATTTTTTCTATATCTTAATAACTTCTTCAGCACTCGGTCAAAGAGCAGTTCAGAAACATAACTTGAGGGGAAAACAAAGACAGAAAGAAAAGAAACTCTAATGTAAAATCATATACCTACCTCATAAGAAAAGTTTTTGTCTGGAAATATAGTATCATTTCTTGACATTAGTAGGGGAATCAATGCGCAAATTATAGCTGCAAAGCAAATGTGTAAACAAAGTTTAAAAGTATCCATCAAGTTTACAGGACAGTGAATATAACAATCATTCTATAAATTTATAAGCAGACAAGTTTTCTACGTGAGGAAAATTACGCATAAGTTAAACAAAGATAGGAAACTGATATTCACATACAGTTATTGACATCACGCAAAGCTATAGCAAAATACATGTCAAGAAGCCGAGGTGCTATTTTTAGTGTCTGTTTTAGCCTATCTGATTGAGGGGTATTAATTGCAGCCTGTAAGGCTGCAGCCATCCCAGGAGAACTCCACTGTCGTTCCTGAAATACAGCATTCAATGTGCCATCAATAACTCAGCTCATCATCTACTAATGAAGAAAATGACGGTGTAATGACAATCATAAGAACTTTATGGCATGTATCTGTATACTTTTCAGTCTGGATAATATAAATGGTGTTATTCTTGATAGAGTCAAAAGCAAAGGCATGGGTTGTAAATGGAGTTAAACTTTAAGTAAGAAACTTTTTTCCTAGCAGATATGATTCTCCAAGCATTATAACTTCAAATGCTATCAAATTGGATACTTGGAGACCAGTGTCAGCCCAGCAGATATGATTCTCCAAGCATTATAACTTAAAATGCTGGAAATGGGATGCTTGGAGACCAGCAAAAGCCCAGCAGATAATAATTCTCCAAGCATTAGAACTTAAAATGCTAGCAAATAGGATACTTGGAGACCAGTGCAAGCCCAGAAAAACCAAGTAACAAGTGAGCTGATACGAAAAAACGAGCTATGATGAAGTTATTTTTGCTTAAAGTTTGTAAACAAAAACTAGCTGAAATGAAACAAAAAAATATACATGAAAGACAACAATTGCACACATAAATCACTGTACTTGTTTCAGTTAAAACGAAGAGAAAGAAGAGAAACAAGGAAATAATCTTAAATAAAAAGACAACTAATATCTACAACACTCCTTGCAAAATCCACTATAGTTTCACTGAGTGACTCTATCATTTGCAGTTATCTGGGTATAAGATGCTGAAGTAAAGCAAACTGATTTTGAACATGGAAGGAAACATACAGCAAGGCCATCATTTTCATCCTTAAGAAGGTCAAGAAATAGAGGATCAGCTACATCTATTGTATTGTTATCATCAGATTCAGAGTCAGCCCCTCCATCTCCGATGGTTGAACCAGTATACGCTTCATCCATGAGTGCAAGTAGCATCTGCATCCAAAGAAAATGAGTATAATCATGCGTGAAATTTTGGCTTGAGTGATGTATTATTCAGAAGTTCCAAAGATAACCTCAGGAGCTGTGCTCTTCTGAATTGAAGCTATACTGCTTCCAATTAGCGATCCAGAGCTCCGTTCTACTTTTTCCAATGCCACAACCAAAACTAGTACAGATGGAACAGAACAAAAATGTATTTAAAGAAAAGGAAAGAAAATAAAGACATGAATACATTAAGAGAAAATAGAAATAAAAGAAATAAAATTCATAAGCATATTAATTTTCCAAAATTAGAGCTCTGGGCACATTCAAAATCATAGGAGGCAAGAACAAGATCACTAGCAATCTTGTCAAAGAATACAATGAATTGATTAAGAAATGTTGACAACCCAGAACATTTAGAGAGGGGAAGGGGGAAAGAAGGAAGAAAAGTTGATAAAGTGCTCTACAATAACACTGATAGCAGATTCTGCAAATATAAGAAGAATAATGTTATTGTACAAAAAGAAGTATATTCTTAGTGGTCTCCTATAAACCATACCAACCCTGTAATTATCGTTTTCTTTGATCAATAGATAAAAGAATCTTAACAAGAATCATAACAAACCAATGAGCCATACATATTTATATACATATATATGTATGTATGGAATACATTCCCCATTTCCAATCACGTCCTCCATCACCATCAATCTCAAACTAACTCTAATAAATAATTCATGAAGGAAATATATTCAGGTTAACTCGCAGAACTATAAGAGCCTTCATTTATGCATTGAAGACCACAATCAAATAGTACCATTAGGTATATACTTTTAACTAAAATTAGTGAGCAAGGAATCCAACCATTTCCTCAGATAAATGAATTATTCTTTCATATGTACGAGTGTATTATTTATGTATGCACCCCAGTTTACCATAAACAATGATAGATAGTCATGATTTCATGATCTAAAATTTTTCACAGCTCATTTCACACCAAAAGATTTGGAAATCAGAAAATGCTTTTATGTTTCTATCTTTTCCTTGGCTAAAGGGAAAAATATGCAGCTGAATTTAAACCTACCATCCCATTGAAATAAGTCTTTCATATTAAATTATTGGGAAAAAAAATTAAAGGAAAGAATCTTTGATGATCCAAAAAATCTAGTATACTGCCTCCACTGATATACTGAATAGAATATAAACACCATAGCAATAACAGTTATAAGAAATAAATGTGCAGGCTTTCATCATAATATATATAAACATCTAGAAGGTAAAATCAGCCAAAAAAGGAGGAAAAAAGATAAACAAAGTAGCAAGTACAAACTCCAATTATACAAACTCACTCGGCAAGTCCACTAGTGATGGAAATAGTGGAAGAAAAGATCCAGGTGACATGATTCCTTGAAAAACCTTTAGAAATGATTTTTTCAACCTGAGACAAAACAGTTATATGTTAGCTAGCTGGCTTCCTTGACTGTAGTCATTGTGATAGCTTAAAAAATTAATCTATGTTCTCTTTGATGATTCATTGTGCATTGTTGAATAGAAAACAATAACATAATGTTAAATATGCCATAGAAACAAAAACGATAAACTGGAAGGGAAAGGAGGCCCACATATATGCATATGCAAAGGCAGCCTCCATGAGAAACAAACACCACCTAGAAAAGGTCAATCATTAAGAAGCCTAAACATTCAAACCACTCAAAGTCTCTATAGTTTGCGAATAGTATAAACAATATCTTCTTTAAACTTTTGATAAACATGAAAGGAAAACAATTTTACTAAAAGTGGCGAAGGTGTCCTCATAGAAAGAAAGACTACATCAGAACAGCCATCTAACCCCTCTGAATATCTACTAAAGACATTCACCACTTAGTAAACCTGAAGTAATAGTCCAACGAGATGCAAGCAAGAAAGACAACCCTATCCCAAAAAATTTGACAACAGTGATCTGGGTACGAAAAATCCTATTATTCTTCTTGCCAAAAAATCTTACTGATAATTACTGCATTACTTTACTAAAATTAAAGCAAAGTTAAAAGACAGACACTCAATTCAGTTGTCCTTACCTGAAAGTAGTACTTGATGTTATTGCTTGAAAGCGTCTTCCATGGTGCCAAAAGCAAGTGAAGGACGAAACCAGCAAACCTGAATCACTTTAAAACATATAAACCATGTACATTTCATAAAAGTATTAACTTCAAATCACACTCTTTTTGATATCACGAAGAATTAGTGCCTCAGCCTCAGTCTAGTGATGTCAAGATGTTATAGCTAAAAGTCTCCTAAACCCACATTTTCACCAATAAGATTGATCTCAAACAACACTCGCAGAAGAGAGAAAGCAAAAGTGCTATTGGAATTTACATTATCTGGGAAAACACCTCACTTTCATTGCATCAATAATTATGATTCAACGCACTACTAATTGGTAGTTGAACAACAACAATTTGACATGACATATAGTTGGACACAAGCATATGAATTTGGAAAATAAGCTTCAAAACTAGGGTAGTTTGGGAGAATTAAAATCACAAGCTGGATCAAGGAAAAGCAAAAGCATCTTTAGTTTGGTTTTAGGACTTTCCTCAACTATACCCCACTTGATGCACTAATAAACTCACTCAGAGACCCTGGTCTAGTGGTGTACGAATTGATCTGACCTGACGGACCTTCATACATTATATCATATGTAATGAGATCATTCGCCATAATGGTATTCAGCAAACCTTTCAGCCATTTATATGGTGGGTTTAGCGTATTAATGGGGCCTGAGGAAACATGAGCAGGAAGACTAGTGATACGTGAGGAAAAACAAAAACAACAAATGCAATCAAAGCTCTCCACGGCTGAAAACAAGGTGAAAATAGTTGCAGAAATTAGACAGAATAAAATGTTGGCCGGCTCAAACCCCTATTATAGTTCAAACATAAACATGCCATACACTTCTATACAAACAATTTTGCAAACTTCTGCAGTTTCATATCAAGCACAAGTCCATGATGATAAAAATATTAAAAAGTATCAGAGGTTAACTTTAGTATAACTTTGAATTGGTTTCTTCCACATGATGTACAAAACATAAGTGCACCAATGTTGACCCAAGTAACTATCATGTAAAATGTAAATATAAAGTGGCATGTAATCGATAGGACTATTTTATACAAAGTTCAATAACATAATTTTTTTTTTTTGCTCCTGCTGCTTCACACCGATCATATCTGCCACTTTCCACACGCTGTAATCTACTTCCCACCCTTACCATAGCTATCTCGAAGAGTGACAGTCCGATTGAATACAAGTTTTTCAGGAGTGGAATCCTTGTCAACCACAAAATAGCCTAGAAATACAAATAAAAAACATACATAAGCAATTGGACTAGAAAGGAAAAATAATACATGTACCATGAAGAACTGCCCAAATTCACAAAATAGGGGGGTGGACCACTTTAATGTCTCAACCACCAGTTGCAGTAACATCAGTACATTACACCACTACATACAGTGACCATCAGAAGTCCAAAGGAACAAAGCATTATATAACCTCAAGCAACAAGTTATTATTGACACAAACTGAAATGACTTCAATGCAACCTGCTTTTCTTTTTTCTTATTTGACAAACAAATTAAATATAAAAATAGACCCCACCCAAAATATATTCATCTCTTTCTACAGTTCAAAGCAAATTTTCCTCTCCCAAATTCTATACCCCAAGCATGCTTTTTTAACTTCCACTAATAATGCAGTTTGAAGGTTCATCCTAATCCATAGCATGTAGACTGAACTACGTACATTTTTATAGAAACTTAAATTGAGTGTAAATACAATATAAGTGATGGAAAAGGTACTCCAGGAACATCAATTTCAAAAAAGAAAAAAAGGTTGCATTCCAAAAATACTTATTACCACTGGTTTGGTGAAAAGTAAAATATCCATGTACTCTTTAATAATGGTCCCTTGATAGATTGCAACCTTGAGAAGAGGATTAGCATCTGTTAATGTGGTCTAATCAAAACCTCAATTCACTGAACTTGTTGTGCATTTGCATTTATGTTATGAGGGAAAAAAAAAGGCATACAGATCACCAGAATACTAGGGCATTAAAATAACAGCTATATTCTGTTTGTGGAACCTACCAAGTCTTTCAAACTGAAAGCTGTCCCCAACTGTAGCATTTCGAAGTGCAGGTACGGCATATGCACCAGGCATTACCACCTTGGACTGGGGATTCAAATCACCAAGCCAATCATCAAGTTCAGCAGGATTCTGATGCAAAAATTAGAGGGTCTGTAAGAGTTTGTCATATTTTCACAAAAGGGATACTAGAAGCAAACTTCAAAGAGAGTAAATTGCTGCCAACCTCAGAAAGGAATAGTTTGTCAAACAATCTGACTTCCGCCATAAGTGGCTTAACGCCAGGGGAAGGTTCAGCAACCCAATGAAGAACCCCCTGCAAACGATTCATCAACAAAGCAACAATTTAATTCTGCCACCACCAAAGAACAGTCACAATCAAGACTACGACAAATTTCAGTATGAGAAAACCGACCTTTGGCTTTGTCTTCTTCTCATGATCATACTCTGCTCGGATCTCAAGAACAGTTTCATTATCATCAGCTAGGATTACTTCTGTGCATTTTATAGGGAATGCATATCTGTGCACATGACGAAGGATCTCAGTATTGTTCTTTTTTAAACTACAAGTACCAAGGATCTCAGTACCAAACCAAGATCTGCACAACTCCAATGGTATACAAAAGTTTGTAATAATACATACCTGAGTAGAACAGATTTACCAGGAGCAAGCCCATAGTAATCTTTGGAGTCTTTCATCCGAAAATCAGAATGTTCGATGTATACAACATTTGAAAATGGGACCTAAATTGATGAACAAAAAAAATAGCATTTAGAATAGAGAACATCAAACAACCAAGGACCAAATGTGAATGAAAGTAGAGAGACAATGCCCATATCAAGTCCAACAACAAACTCAAAATTGCTATAGCAATTTTTTTATTTAGAGAGAGAAAGAGAGAGAGACCATAAAATCTAGAACTCAGATCTTTTGCATTACTCTTGAAAAATATAGAATTGGAATTTTAAGCTAGCACCTTATAGAAGGCAGATGCATCATCTGTTTGAGCATCAGGCCATTTCTTTGCATCAAGATCCATAACTGTGCCAGCTTCAAGGTTGGTAATAACAACCTGAACGAGAACAGGCGATCAGTTGGACAACAAAAAATCCCTTACAAAAATACAAATAAGATTGTATACCTTGAGCGGATGTGTGACAACCATCATGCGAGGTGCCGTTTTATTTAGTTCCTCTCTTATGTGATGTTCAAGGCGATCCAAACGTATAATACTACAATCACTGCACCACACAAAACAAGGAGAATGTGATGGTCATCTAGAATACTAAATCTGGAATACTTTTATTACATGCTTGAAATATATGAGCTTAACCTTCTGGTGATTCCAATTCCTCGAACAAATGCATTGATTGATGTTGAAGTCACACCCCTACGTCGTAAACCAGCTAGTGTCATTAGACGGGGGTCATCCCAACCATCAACCCACTTATCTGTCACAAGGCGATTTAACTGCAACCACATGCAACGGTTCAGAAATTTGTAATGAATCATAGATACGCATGATAAATTTTTCTCTCTTTCCTCTAAAATTGTTCAATATCTTGCTCACCTTACGCTTTGACATCACGGTATTAGTGATATTGAGTCGTGAGTATTCCCACACATAAGGTTGGTAAATGCCCAGTGCATGCAACAACCAATAGTATGAAGCACGACGTGTCTCAAATTCCAATGTACAGAGCTGCATAAAGTACACCAAAAATTGTATAACATACTTTATAGTAGTTAAATGAAAATAAACATACAAAGCCCCACTCTATTGATTGTCAGAAATAGAATATAAGAATTGCATAGAAGAGAGTCGTGGGCTAGAGATGAATGGAATTTTGAAGTTTAATGCAGTAATGAAAAATAAAAAATTCTCGGTTCTGGTTATTCTGGGCCTTGGGCTATGAGATATATACATGTATGTAGTTGCAGAATAGGACTGCCACAACCCAGTGAAACCTACAATTTTGTCAACTCATTAAAATCCTTGTTAACTAACTCGTTAAAATAAGCCCCGCTGAGTTTAGTGGCTAGTAGGTATCTTCTTTGAAGCAATTATAAAGACAATCATTTCAACATTTTAAGAAACCGCGCACCCATATATAGCAAACAGTTCAAAACCAATGCAGCACCAAGTGCCACGTATGAGGAAACAAGTTTCTCAACAATATAGTGCAAACTCATATACAAGGAGCTACTGGAAAGAAATTTAGTTACGAAATGTCACCAGCCACAATAGGCTTGATGGCCACGTTTACCTTAGACTTTTAAAACCCAGTAACTACACAGGCTGCATTAAACAATCACAAACTATATCAGTCCCCACAAGAAAAGACTTCCAATGCTGAACTAATAGGTTCACGGTTCCAGATGACCCAAGTATGTATTACAATAGCGAATAACAACAGATGATGTAAACCATTGATGCAAAACCAAGGTGCCTTCAAATGTTTTCTTATTTAAGACATAACTAACTGAGATAGATTGCACAATGTTCATACTTGCAGAAGACAAGGTACATAACTAAATTTGGCATCAAATAAAAGCTGGGTTATTCTAGAAATATGCAGCTACAAAATGAACTAACTACAAGAAAATAATGAATAAACAGCATACCGAATGTGTGATATTCTCAAGAGAATCCACAATGCAGTGAGCATAATCATAACTTGGATAAATGCACCATTTGTCTCCTGAATGCGGATGAGGAGTAAACTGGAAAACAAAACGAACAATATTAGTATCCTAACAAATAATAGGAAACCACAACATATATGGTTTACTGGTAAGACTTGCCTTGATACGATATGCAATAAGGTCATACATATTAAAATTGTCACTCTGCATATCTTGCTTCATTCTAAGTGTTGCTTTGCCTTCCTCAATCCGCCCTTGCTTCATATCCTCAAAAAGTTTCAGTGACTCTTCAATTGATCTATCTCTCCAAGGGCTGTTCATCTTCTTTTCCCTAAACTCCTTTATCTCCTCAGGTGTCTAGGACCAATTGCTCACTTTAGTAACTTTTTTAAAATATGTGAAGTGATTAGAAAGTAACAAACTAGCAGAAAAAATGCAAACGCGAAAGTGCTAAAATCAGAAATATTTATAAGTTTGTCACAATCCACAAACGTATGCACACAATTTCCATATACTTTTTCAATATGTCTAATTATTAAATAGCAACCTGGTGATCAACATAAGCATGACCCCTTTGTATCAACTCCACTGCTAACTCATACAGATCTTGGAAATAATCACTGGTGTAAGTGATCTGTAAAAAAAATCCAACATAAATCAAATGTTACAAAAACTGCGGCAAAGGCCGCACAGCCATACAGAACGAGCTAAATTTGTACCTTAAAAGGCTTCCAACCCATCCACTGCACAATTTCTTCAATATGATCAATGTATTCTTTCTTTTCAGCTTCAGGGTTCGTATCGTCAAACCTACACGTGCCACAGATAGAAAATTGACACTAAAAATAAATAAGAATAAAATAGCCATACACTTCTTCACACCTCTCAATTGTAAAATCAGCTTGAAAATTGGAAGTGAATTAAATAGACAACTACAATACATAAGATTGAGTGACCCTTGCTCGAATAAACTGAAAACTACAGCTGCTCATTAACATCTCTGGACAAATTATATTTACAGCTACATTCACGGACAACAATTACTTCAATAACCAAACATGTATGACGTGGAAAATATCACAAACTCTGCCACTGAACTGTACTGAAAATGCTGAAATGACAGACCATTCAATATATGATACTGACTAAATGATGACGTCACAAATAAATGAAAAGCCTGACAAAATCAAGCCTTACCTCAAGTAGCAGCATCCATCTCTCTCTTTTGCCAAGCCAAAGCTAACAAACATTGCCTGCGAAATAGTTAGAACATGAGAATTAACCCCACCCAAACCAAATAGTGAATTTTATACTCCCAACCCAAAAACATATGAATTACCTTGGCATGACCAATATGCAGGTAACCATTTGGTTCAGGTGGAAAACGAGTAAAAACTCTACTTCCTGTTGCTTTTAAGTGTTTCTCAAGCATTTCCCTTGTATTGCAACATCTAAGCACAGATCCCCCACTGAAAAATATCTCGGTGTGCACCTGATAAATCATGTAAATTAAATGCTAAAGCAATAGACCATTTAACAAGCCCTCAACATACTTCTCAGTAATTCATAGTGAAACCAATAAGCTCAAGTTGCATTTAAATATTAGGCTACTTCAGAACATTTTTCAATTTTCAATAATGTCAAAAAGAGAAACACTTGATGCAGTTGAAAACACAAAAAAAAAAAAATTAATAATAATAATAAATTAAAATTTTAAACTAAGAAACAAGGCAGATAAAAATCAAAAGCTGGAAGTCGCTTCGGATCAGTCTTTGAAGAAGCTCAACTTTTTAGTGGGAACTAGGAAGTAATCAATGCATAGAAACACACTTATAAGAATACATTCTTCACCTTTACCCTTAATAAATGTATCCTAGTCTTGTAATATTCTACAATGATAAATGGTAGGACGGAAATTCATTTAATACCTGCTATTGACTTTTAGTACTGGACATATATCAACGGACAGCTAAAAAGGGAAATGAGTCCACTTAGTACAGGATCAGGGTATTTATTCACCTTGAAATTTTCCTCTGGCTTAGGGAAAATTAAAAATGGATTAAGATCTTCTTCAGCTGGCTGCGCTGAAGTTTCAATAGCAACAGTTTTAACCTGCAGAAGCACAAGTACAAAAAAAAAGGTGAAGAATTAACTCAGCTTTCAAGAAGAACTCAGATGAAATCCAAAAGGCACACAAGACTGCTGACCTCTACTTTCACAGGCTTCTCCTTCTTCTTTTTCACAGGTTTCTCGTTATCTGCTGCAGTCTTTTCACCAAGTAGTTCATATAACTTTGCATCTATACGTTGCTGTCAATAAAGCCAACAAGAGCAAAAACTTTTTTTTTCAAAAAAAAATTATTTAGATTAACTTAACGCATTAACAAACCATCTCCTACTTATCAGTAATTCAAATAAAAAGGGAAGCACCTTAACAATCTTTGGATCAGCCCATGGAAGCCTCTTGCGAACATACGCAAACAAATCACCCACTAGAGACAAAAGAATAGATTGTCAGGTTCAATCAAAATAGTATGGTGCGGATTTGAACATATACAAGCATGTTGTACAAATTGCAGAGATGCACGCTACCAGCATAGCACGGAAATACATCTGTCTCTGAGAGTGTGTCTGTCTGTGTGTGTGTGTGTGTGTGTGTGTGTGTGACAGAGAGGAAGAGAGAGATTCCTCATTCATGCTGTTAGCACTTCTAGGAGCAATATATTGTTGCATTGCCACAAATACAAATGTTAGTAGGTTCGCACTTCATTGTCTCTACTAGGAACAATGTCAAATTAGGTACCTCAAGTCACAACTCAGAAGTTCAAAGCAAAAAGACATTTTAATGAAATGGAAGACCTGTTTTTTAGAACTCCTCTGAAGCTGTCCATTCATCTTACAAAAAAAATATGGATGAGCATACATGCCTGTACTCAAATATTTCGAATTTACATAATTATACTTCAACAACACTTATTTTGAATTTTTTCTCCTAGTAACAATTAAAGAACCAAGCGCCAAGAAAAGGCAATCGAACCATACTATTCATATCTGGAATTCTAGCCCACTGTTTGGGTTAAAATTTAACTACACTAATATATATTGCAAAGCAATCTACAGTGTCTGCCCTACATTAACAAGATACAGCACATGATAAAAAAGAAAACAATGTATTTCATGATAAATAAACACTAACCATTTGTTCTATACCGTTGCTCCAGGATAGAATCCTTATTTTCTTCAAAAATCTCATTTACAGCCTTTTCAATATCTTCTACAGAAACTTCAACTCCTGCATGCATAAAATCAAATTATTTATGTCAAAAACTATAGAGGGGAAACAGGAAACATAAGAGAAATGCAAATATACTTCAAAAAACAATATACAATGGAAAAGAAAAGGATTATCAATCATACCAACACCGCATGCTTCTTCAAAGTCATTCAACTTAAAATTCTCCAAACCAGTAGTAGTGAAAAACGCAAATGCAGCTTCCAACTGGGCTGGAGTCTTAATCTGCAAAAGTATAACCGAGTAAGTTGAACAGTACATTTAGCACTTTCTCTAATTGAAATCCTATAATTTAAACTTCACAGCCAAAATATCAAGATACAGTGACATGAATCAATGCAAATTTTACATAATGGAGATAAGAGGATATAGTATTGCAAACCTTGGTGGATACTATGTATTGCAGCAATGTCGGACGATGCACAAGGGCATTTGCTGGGAACTTTGTCGCAACCTGTCATATATGGAAGTCAGGGTTTCTTATGAGATAAACTTCATAAACCAAAAACAAAACAGAACCAAAAAAAGATTCAGCAGACTCTTTCTGGCTGAAAATACTTGGGCACATTCCAATTGTATTAACATCTGCCAATTAATATCAGGAAAAATGTGTTTACATTTGCTCTCAACTCACCTAAGTTCCCTAAATTCTTTTGTATTTCTTAGAAAAAAATTTCCAAAGGAAATGATTTCAACAAAGTAATAAGACCTGAGCACACCTAATAGGCATGACAAAAACTCACAAAAAAGAAAGAAAAAACATATTTCCCAGAAAACAAACTTGCCGTAATTGAGTGTAAATGAAAATCATCTCACCGTATACAGAAGATTCCCAATACTGCGGTCGCATCCGTCGGTGACAGCAGCCTGAAAAACCAAATACAAGAAATTATTGAAAGAATTGGGAGTTTGGAGCAGAAAGTTGAAATTTCTGGACATGCAAAGAGTACCTCGTGAATAACGGCGGGGGGGTTGGCGACCGGGCTCGTTTTCGCCCTCTAGAGGACG
>JAYMTT010000272.1:0-14924 GCA_036898025.1 Hypseocharis bilobata
ACCATGAAACTATATTTAACGAAATTAGATGAGAAAACACAAAATAGGGAGTCATATCAGTATTCCTGAAAACTGATAAGGTGTACATGGAATATCGAAAAACCTCATGGAATGCGCAAGTATTCTTCCCTAAAATAAATAAAATAACAGCTAGCTTGCCAAGACAGGTAAGTTTCAAATAAGATGTTCCATCATGGCACATCTTGCATGATCTGGAAAAAACCCTTAATAACTTCCAAGTAAAACCTGAGTGTATTTTTCATCAGAGCCTTTTCTTTGTATGGGGGAATATACAATGGAGAGGACGGATACAAGTCTTCAGTCAACACTCAGATGCATAGCATCATATTACAGAACCCCCAAAGACGTGTGCAAATAACCACCCTGCAGTATATAACACCACCTCCATATACTTCACTTCCTAGAGTCGGCCGTTGAAGTCACCAAAATATTGACCGAAGAGGTATAGGTAGTCCTTGCGTAGTCCTTGTGCCAAAATCCGCGTCCTCTCCACCATCACAAAGATTTACAATTAAACATATCCAGCACGGATCTCATGGGATAAGATACCCATCTAAGTCAGAGGGGCGAGCCCAAGGAGAAGATGTCTTAACAAGTACTCAAGGATACGAGTATATTCACTTTCTTCTGCTGTAATAGACTCCACCACCTGAATAATTATGATGCCGGTGACGTGATCCAGCACCCCTCCCGCTGTTTCCATCCCATGTGTGGCTGGCAATTCTGCTGCTTCCACTCTGCGTCCAGTTTATTGTCTGGGTACCCATACCATTAAGCTCTTCCTCTTCTCTGTCATTATACTCCAAGACCAACCTCTTGATATCTTGTTTCTCTTCAAGCTCAGCTGCTTCCTTCTGTTTTGTACTCTGCACAAGTGAGCAATCTCGGGGAATATACATCTGCTTTGTTTGTTGCTTGTTCCCACGTTTCACAAGAACTTTAACCTGAACCTCCTTGCTTCCTCCTGCCTCCTCATCTAATGCCTCATCACCACTTTCTCCACCAACCCTTCCATGATGATCCTTAGCAGAACCCTCAAACACATTCATTGGTATCATCATATTTAGTGTAGGCCGGCCACGTAGCTCTTGCCTACGCTGCTCCATGCTTTCCTGTATTCAGGGTTAAAATATTGTTTAAGTGACACGATATAATCAATCGAAAGCATTGGTTTATTACCAACAATATATACTCAACAGATACATTGGACAATCTGGTGATACTTGCGATTGTAGTAATAACAATTCCATTGTATCTAAAATGGTCAAATGTCTGGTTGTAGAAAATAATAGTTACTACACGTAGTTTTTCACTATATTACCATAAATTGGAAGTTGAATTCCTCCTATCATGTGCTCTAAAATATTAAGAATCTCATCCAAAGATTGTAATATAATTAGAAGATTACCAAAATTTATCTTTATGTGTTCTATTAACAAGTATGAACAGATTTAAAAAGTTGCAGTGGGCAATGGTGAGACCATTCTGGATAAAAGTAAGAATATTCTTGCCTGCATTACAGCTTTGAGCTCTTGATCAAAATTTGCTACTTCCAGTGGGTCCACCTCCGCTACAACCTGCCTAACATGGACTTCATCATCCTCATCAGAACCAGGCCCACCCCCATCATCATCGTCATCCTCCTCACTCTCGCATCCATCATCATGATTCTCTTCATCCAACTCTTCATCATCATGTCCCTCTGGATCAATGGTGCCACTCCCCGAATCACTCTCACTATCCCCAATAACCCCATGTACTCTGCCATTTTCCTCAGTACCATTCACAATGCTTTGTCCATTTGCTGAGACTGTATTTGAAGAAGTCCTTTTCGAAGGCTTCTCAGTGTCAGAATGCTTCTCATTATTGGCCTTATCAGTTGAGACGCGTTCATTCTCCTCAAGTTCTACCAGAGCCGCATTGACTTCTTCTATGGATGAATATCGAGTCATCTTGGGACGTAATTCCACAAATAAGTCCTGCAATCCTTGACTAGTGAGTTTTACTTATACATGAAGACAGATGATAATATTATTTCATCAACAAAGAGGGGGCTGGTTCTTGAATAGCATATGCATAGTATATCATGCAACATTTTCTCATATATAATAAGAAATGATAAATAAATCTCAAGGAGATCTAACATAACAAATAGTATAACACAGCTATATGTAAGCTAAAAAGCCATGTATTTTACATAAATTCAAGCTATAATTAACGAGGGTACTAGAAATGGAGCATGACTGACCTGCAAGTCAAATTCAACATCAAGTGGTAGTGCACCCTTGCTTAGAATATACCTCTGGAAATGTATTAAGAATCGATCAAGTTTCCTTTTGGCAGATCCTCGGTCAAAGTAGTGCCCACAGGTATCAAGAAGAGTAATAACCATCCTGATGCGGAAACAATCTTCTGGAGGATCCAGTACATCTTGCTAATACCAAGAAAAACCAAAATTGTATCACCATATCAGAAAACACATCTGAGCAAAATTTTATAAGTGCAATCATAACCAAAATTTGCATTTGATAAATCAGAATAATGCATTCAGATCTAATACATGATCTCACAAACAATGAATTGCTTCAGAAATCAACTCTCAATATCTAAACCCATGCATTTTCTTTTTGTAGAAAGAATGTGCGCATAAGACCATGATCTTTTGGATAACCACTACGGAAAAAGATCCACAGGAATTCGTTCTCAGTTCATGTCAGTCCTAGTAAGCAATTTGCAGGATAAATAAATGTGTTTTATATTAGAGCATGGGTTTCATCAAATATAAGGAGAGTACTTGTTTACAAAGATTGGTTCCCACTTCTGTAAAAGCACAAAAATGCTAAATGCATACAGGAGAGTAGATAGGAAATCAAGTATATATGGATCCATGTTCATGCATAGCTTTTGAATTCCAAAATCATTCTTAATTTTAAGATACACTGTCCGTTAAAAGTCGAAACCACCAACTGTATTCTGTTAGATGCACTTGAACAAAATATTCACAGAACCAATTTTCTATTATAGTTGGTTCAGTATTCTATTTCAATTTTTGCTAATACTCCCTTCGGCCGACAATAATTTTCATCTTTGACTTCCCACAAACATTAAGGATAAGTTTGTCAGTGATTGACTTTCCACTTTTACCTTTGCTTTAACTAACTAGTTTAAAGAATATTATTGGAAAACTAACTAGAAATAATTATCAAATGAAGAAAGTGGGCAGTTATTGTGGGACATCCATTTTAAGTATCAAGGATAGTTATTATGTGACAGAGGGAATACCAAACAAGAAAGTTAGAGGTAAGTCACACGACCAGTACAGATAAGAAAAATCGTCTACTTCAAATAGCGCGCAACACATAATGTTTGTTATCAAGTGCTATGAAAGTATTGCACTGACATGCACTTGCACATGCACCCTAGAATCCACACACACACAGTGGTTGTAGTTAAAGTGTTTATTTGAAGGTAACAGAATCAAGAATAGTATAAGAAATTTTATTGAAGCCACCTATGCCTGCACCAGCACCAAGCCTCAGAAAGGCTTGATGGCCATGGCATTTTGCCTAACAAATGTAACCATAATAAACATGGCAGATGCATACGTAATATGAACAAGATTTAAGTCCATACCTCTGCTGTGCCATGGCCAAATACAAGAATCAAATAAAGTGTGTCAAATATGACAGATGAATCTACATGTTCATAGTTGTATAGCTCCCCTAAAAATCTCATATGGGCAATGCGTCTCTGCTGCATCCCGTAGTCATTTAATTCTAGCCCAAGCCTAATCTCCTCCAAAACCTGGAAGTAAGCGATATAACTGTAACACTTCAAAAAAATAATAATAAAAATAAAAAATAAAAACACAACTATTAACACAACACAAGCATGCACATTATTACCAAGATTAGATATTTACTATGCATACGAGGATTTTTCCTTAATTTTTTTTTGTCTTCTCATTCAGGGGAAGGAGGGGCTGGGGAGTTCAAAACCAGAACTTTACGTTCATGAGATAAAGCTTATAGCCAGCATCAGTGAAACCAATGATCCAAAGATGATGATCATAACTACCAATTACACAAAAAGAGGAAGAGATAACCGCAGCACGAAAACTAACCATGGGAGTATCATCAGAAAAAATGCATAATTTATACATAGCAACTTATAGATGTGACTTCATACATATGTGAAATAAATATGCACTAATACAGATGCCAGCGCACCATACAGATCATTAATTACTTTCCACTATATCGTTTTGCTATTATAAAGAGGAAATATCTAATGCAATGGCTAGTGCACCGAACCAAACATGAATTACTTTCCTTAACTAAAATCCATGTGATGCAAATTGCAAAGTTTAAACTTTAACAATTACATAACCACAGGAACATGATAAAATTAAATGATAACAGCCAAAAACTGATAAAGCATAACAAAAAATAACTATTTTCATTCAAGCTGAAGATAATATTCTGCAATGAAAACTAAGGGATTGATTCAACAAAAAGATTCATGTACCGAGAAAAACAAACCTCATCAACAACAGCAACTGCGAAATTATCATGATATCTACTCAAACCAGCAGTGAGCGAAGCAATCAAATTAATCTGTCCATACTTCCCCCTATGAACCTTCATGAAGCATTTTAAAATATAAGGCTCACATTCACTCCAGGGTAGTTTTCGGAGTTGTCTCAGCACATGCTCAATGGAAGACTTATCAAGATCTGTAAAAAGCAATTTTCTGATATACTGCAAAAAGAAAATCATAATAAAAATAAAATTCAGATAAAAGATTCCCAATTGATTTCAAAAACCAAACAGCAGCAAAAACTGTACCAGAAAAAATATTTATACCTGATGCAATGGAGGACGGACTTTAGCGATACGAGCAGATCTTTCAGGTGGCTTACACAAGTAATAAGCATTTTCTACAAGGGTGCTATGACGAGGATCCAAATTTTTAACATTTTTCAACCGCATCAATATCTCCAACATATTAGCCATGCGTATTGTAGTTTCAGGAGACCGATACAGGAAACGGCCACACGTCTCAAGCAGATTGCAAGCAACATCAATGTTATGATGAGTAAAATCATCTAAACAAGCCTGTAATCATCATCAATGTATAAGTTAAAAAAATTTAGTTAAATAAATCAACCCAACTAAATAATATCATCTTCCAACTAAGTTTTAATCCTTCAAATGATGAAGTAACACACATCTAATAAAAATGAAAGAAATAAAGCTGACTACATAAATAGATATCTCCATGGCTTCTTTTTGACTCTTTTGTGACCTAAAGCTATTAAAGCTCATTAACATAAGCCCCATAGGCAAAGCATTGGAATGAGGCAGCAAGTCCATAGAGGCCAAATCTAAAGGTAACATCTCCCTTGAGCATCAGATGAGAACTTTATAATAGATGCAATTACATTGTTATATGACACATTTGAGTCTTTTCTTCACTGATCAACTGCATTGCAACAACGATGTAATTACACAGCTATGTGAAACATTTGAATTTTTTTCTTTTTAAACCAACCAACAGCAGTGCACTTCTTTGCATACCACCAATATGATAGATCATCAAATCATTTAATTCCTAAGTTTATTACCTCGGAGTCACTATTTCAATTATAAATTTTTTAGTAATGATTACATTCAACATCAGAAAGGGATAAATGCAAATACTGGTTGATGACCAACTGTGTTCATACAACAATATAAAGAAAATTCCTTTAACCACCTACTAATATTAAGAGGCAATCAAGATAGTAAGTGATTGACATGATGAGCCTGAACATCATGTATTGGAATAATGATAAATGAATTCATCAAAATTTGTTAAAACAAATATAAGAACATTAAGAATAGAAACATTTCAAATTTCAAAATGACCAATAACCCATAACTATCTTTGATATAAAGAAAGCAATAAGTATTGATTAAGAGAATCATTTGATCCACTATATATATAACCCACATACCTTCAAACAACTAAAAACAAGGCCAGCTGGTGCAACTTTAAATTTGCAGAGCTCTCCAATAAACCTAATATTCCTTATCTTTGTTTCAATGTTCATTTGGTCCTGCATCATATCACAATTCAGAATAGAACTCATGTATACTTGACACAGAAAAAAAAATGCACATTAACTAATGGCAGAAGCTGATGGCTAGCCGCTACGTTTCTCAAAGAGACATGTGATCTGCGAAACAGACCTTTTTATTTATTAGGAAGTTGAACTCCTCCTCTAACGTCTGTAAGAGCATGGAAGACACATCCTTCATACAAGTTGACAGTGTGGCAACCAAGCGCGAGTAATATGGCAATAGTTCTAGAGATGTCCTGGGAACATTAAACAGTGCCCTCACAAGCTTTTTTCGACTGGATTTCGAATTTAGATAACAAAACTCTACCTGGAAATATATGATAATGATAGTATCCAAATTAGACATGCATAATACTTTTAAGAACAGGTACAGGAAATATTTAACAGTAAAACTCAAATGGAGAGCGGTAACTACCGTTAATTGATCTATAAGGTCACGGCTCACACAACCTGGGAGCCTCTGCAAAAGAGTATCCAAATTTGTCCCTTCGAGACCTTTGAGTTTTTCCTTTTCAATTTCTCCTCTTCTCTCAGCATCTTTTTCTTTCCCTTTCTCCTTTTCATGATCTTTGGACTTTTCTTTATCTTTTTCTTCCTTTTCCTTCCCTTTCTCGATGCTTTTCTCCTCCTGCAAAGCACCAGAATCTGCAGAAACATCTACAGAATCTTGGATAGCTGCTTGCCCTCTATCTGACTCAGACACCGGTTCCTGCATCAAACAAATCTTACGTGAATAACAACTATACATCTAACATCACATGCAAAAGTTTTAAAAAAATAAAATAAAATACAAGGACACACACCTCATGCAAATTCTAGAAAGAACAATCAGAAATCAATCTCTTGTATACAAGCATCCATGATATTTTCCCTAAGAAGATAAACCATGCTGCCATGAACATAAATGTCTACTGAAGGAAATTTCCAGAGAATGGTGTATGTAGAACAATTGAGTTGGATAATACAAAACAAGGACTTAATATTAAACAATTCCATGATAACTACAATCAGATAAGCCATACATCCACTATCTTCTTTTCTCTAAGTAAATAAGCCCTGCTCCCATGACATAAACATCTAGTGAATAAAGTTTCTACAGAGGTCTGTCTAGAACAGATGAGTTGGATGAATTGGATCATGCTTTTACAGACCAAGGGTTTAATCATAAGCTATGCCGGATAGACCTACAATTCAATATGACATGAAGCAAAATAGAATACCACATTACCATAGTGCAACCTTTAAAGGGGAGCAAATGGCTTATTGATGATAAATGCTCTTCGTACACACATTTACAGAATGTCATAACAAGCTGCAGATTACTATTACTATTAGTTACAAAATCCATACCAGAAATTGACCTTGGACCTTGGTAGACTTGAAAAGGGATGGTAATTTGATTCTTCACTATCCCTTGAGCAATGAATATCTTTTTCCTGATAAATCCTATAGCTATTAATATGTTTATCTAATTTTTTTGTGAAACTTCTAAATTTTCTTCATTAGTATCAAGTATATAAATGGTCGGGCATAAATAAGCCTAGGACTGATAGTATAATCCTGCTTTTGATTTATATAAGTCTCAAGGATAATTGAATTCCCTCTGGTATTGACCAAAACAAGGAAATTTGACACTTGGAATTCACAAAGCCCGCCCTATAGAAAAGTCATGACTACATTTCTCTAGGCCAAATGCAGATTAATGCGCAGGGACATACTTCAGTCCTTTATTGATCAACAGCAAGATGTAACGCCAGGAAAATAGACTCATTTTATTCAAAAAAGAAGTATTAGGAAATATTTAGGCAGTAAATCTAAGTGTAAAACCAAATAGTAAATCCTTAGACATAACATTTAGTTTAGTTATCGATTCAATAATAATTCAGAAAAAAAAATAAAGAAAAACATTGAAAACAGAAGCAAAACTGTTTCGAGTTACTAGGGAGAAATGAATGAAATATCAGCCACAATCTGAAGTGTCAAAGAAACATGAATGAAATCTTGTAGCAAACAAAATTAAGCAATATCTATCAATGTTGCACATGAGCATTTCTCTTGGGGGCATCCACCTCTGGAAAAGGCAGAGAGGTCACAGTTCAATCCCAATTGTCTATTCCCACCACAAAAAGTGCATGGGGGAAACATGTTATAATAGAATAAATTTGTCCCAAAAATCTTTATGAGGTTAAAATAGATACATATCACTTTTTTTCACGATGCCATACATAATCAACAAAAAACAGGAGTTGGGATTCATAAAATTAAGAGTACCGATTTCTTACAGTTGGTTGCTCTTGCGACTTTGCAGATTGCTCATTCACCTTAGGCTCAGCTTCTCCCAATAGTACTGCAGGAACAAAAGCTCTGGAAACATGTATACTCTACCTTTATTAGCATCTCGACTTAGCAAATCTTTCTTTAAATTAAGTTTAATACGTTAAATAAAGGTGGATTTGGAAAGTGGTTGTATTTGGCTAAAATAAGGGTGAAATAATGATGTCACCTTAGAAAGTTGGACTTTTCGATATATATAACATTTATGGCAAGTTAAACAGAATAGATCTGATGAAAACAGACCTGAGATCTGGCAGGCATTCATAGAAAGCCCTAGTATCTTCATCATCCCACATTGTTTCTGGAACAGAAGAATCCTTTCCGGCAGAAGGAGAAGTATCCTCTCCGGTAGTAACCCTTGTTGTGTGACCATCATCCGGCATTACTGGAGGTTGCATATCAAGTGCTTCTGCCAAACTGCACACATAAAAGATATGATACGTAAAAAAAGTGATTGACATTATCGATGGGAAAACCATCAAGCAAAGATATAAGTCAGATGGAACTACAAGACATCTCAGTTTCTAGCCCTCAAGATAGTCAGAAATAGGTCAGTCAAGGCTTCCAGGCTGAGATGGCTCAAGTGCTAATGCTGCATGATAGTTGCAACATACAAAGCACTCATATACAAGAAAATGCAAGGAAACAAAACTTCATTTATTTGACGGATAAATATTGCGGGAAACAATTTCCTAGAAAATGGTTTATTTCCAGCACTCAAGAGCATATTGTCCATCCAAAGAAAACTACTGCATCAATTTGAAGGGAGCAACCAAGAAGTCATTTTCTAGAGGTTATAAACCAATTTTCTGCTAACCTGGAAAATGTATTCAGTTGAATAATTTTCAAAGGCACATCAAACAGAAGAAACCAATGAGACATTTTTATGAAACAAAAGCCCTATCTACACAATAAATCATGCAGTTATCATCTACAAGACTAGATATGTATACTCTATAAGCCAGCTTAGCAATTCCCACTTTTACGCAGCATACATTGAAACTGCTCTAAGAGAACTTTTAACTGAAATAACGTTTAAAGCATCGTCATAAAATAATATTATTGAGCTAGCTGCACTCAGCACCTTCCAACAGATATCTCCAAAGCTATTCCTCCTTGTATTTAATTTATAGTTGCCCTCTTGATGTTTAGAATTCATGGCATACACCACACATCTACCAATTCTGGCAGTAACTGTATAAATCTTCATGACCAGATCATGCTATCAGTATCCTTATGTTAATCGGATTGTTAATGAAGTTCAATACAGTATATCCTATGCTAATCCGATTGATCTTATGAAGTGGAAGTTGGTGTGTTTGCAGTCATATAAGTAGAATCGCAGGTCATAAACTGGGAATCAGCTATGATGCTACAAACATTTTAACTCCTGGAATAGATAATAAGGTAAGCAACCTAATCATCAAGATATCACCTATTCAATGAAAAAAGAGAAGAGAAAAAAAAGACTATAAAAAAAATCTCCCTATTTAATGAAGAGGAAAAAACAATCAACAATGAATTATGGTATGCTACAAGTGTGCGCCAAAAGATAATTCCTAATACTGGAAGAATGACTTGATTGGTCTAATCAATAATCTCCAATAGAATCAAGCAAACACAGAAAATGAAATAATAATAAACTAAAAAACTTACGAGGATACATTGCGGTACAAATGATCATAAGATTTTCGCAGCTTTTCATATGAAGAGACATTTTCATCACTAAGCTCTCCTTTAGCATTTAGGATCTTTGCATTTTCATGTTCCATTTGACGAAGTGACTATCACGTAACAAAAATCAATCAGTTACAGGCTTACAGCCACAATTATAATTAAAAAAGAATATGCCTCAGAGAAAATAAACCATTCTTTCAAACAATACCTAAGTCCCAATCTATTAGTCTACTTCCCTGTATTGAAATGTCCCAAAATATTTGTTCAATTTGAAAAGTTAAACTACAATTTTAAACTTAATTCTTTTCCATGTAGGAGAAATTAGTATGAATACATTAGAAGGTCTAGAATCTTAGGAGTAATCCTGGACATGAACATTTCCATAACTGAATGCTATAAATGATGTCCACTACAAAATTAGAGTTTCCTACAGTGTACAAAAGCTAAAGGACAACAGGACTAATTAGAGACTAGCATAATCGTAAAAAAGAAGATAAAACAGTATAAAATCAGCACTAAACAACAACAATAGGAATAAAGAACAAAAAAATAATAATTAAATTAACTATAGAAAAGTAATTACAGTATGCTCGGACTGAAGTAGTTCTGCAACAGCATCATAATATGTAAGAAATGCCTTCCTGAAAATTTTCTTTTGATCGGCTGTGATATTGAGGCCTTTAAAAAACTGCAACAGAATGTCAGAAAACAAGCTACATAAGAGATCAAAAGTAACCGATCCTTAAGACAAAAACCAAACATCTAATGATAACAAGGAACACATCTATTTATAAGATTATTATCAAATTACAGCCACAGACAAAGAGTAAAATCAAATGATTAAGGATAGTCTTTTATCACTAAGTCATACAGATATAGAATAATTGTGCAAAAGAAGATATGTATTTATTCAAATAAAGGCAAGTTGTAAGGCGGTACCTCTTCATAAAGTTCTTGTCCAGAGAGGGGAAGTCCTAGAAAAATCCTCCCTTGCCGAGCAAAACTAGAAAGCAGAGTCAAATTTGTCTGAGTAGCATCCCTGTCCTTGAAGTGTTCTATGCTAGTAAGATCCTTAATTATATTAATGAAAACGCCACTGTCTTCCACAACTCCAACGAAGTAAAGTTCTAAAAGGAGTTTCAGAGTGCTGCGTTTCTTCATGGCTTTCAGATTCCTGTCTGCATCTAAGTCATCTCCAGATTTTCCAGGAAAGAAAATCTTCAAGAGCCCCTGGATCAGGCTTGGAGAGAAGTCTTTATACCTTTGATGAAGCAAAGAACAGATCTGAAAAACTAATACACATCAAATACAGAGCAGAATACCAGGAAAAAATCATGTAAACATACGCTGTAAATGAGTGTTCATGCAATAAGTTAATGAATGTAACATGATATAGACAATGAAAGTTTTTGCACTTGCATATGCATACTTCACGCTTTTTCGAACAACCAACCAACTCAAACATGTCATTTTCCTATTCCTCCGACAAGTTATGTCCAATATGTGAAAAATAATTATAATGCTAACAGTTTTGAAGAGAAAAACTATGTGTTATGAGCAAACCATCTACTTAACAAAAAATACAGAATGGAAACCAGGACATGTTCAATGACCCAACCAAAGCCATCCCGAGGCTTTTAGTAGATAAGAAGTGTAGAGTTAGACAGAGGCTATGGCAAGGCTGAGAGTGTCAATCCGATAGCTTTCAGATGGTCGTAAAGAATGTCATGTAGACAGTAATGAGCAATTTGCCAAGAAAATATAGAACATCCATACTGCACAAGTTCATGGCAAGGTTCTTAGTTTCATCCTACTCCCTCCTTCCAGATATTTCACTACTTACCATACAGAAACTAATTTTCAATACACGAATAAAATTTCGTGTCTGATAACATTGGCACTAAATAGAAATCTGAATTCTGTATTTCAACTAACCCCAACCTCAAAAGGCATTTAACTTGGAACAGGAAAAAAAAATAGCAAATTCATTTTCAGCACAAGCAGACATATCTATCATCCTACACGGTCCGTAGACCCTAAAACAGTAACATGATGATCAATTATGTACATTTTAGAAAATAAAGGAGAATGTAGATTTTATCAAGCATTAAAAGGGGTACGAATAATGTAAAAGTGCATAACATGGCTAATTTATTATCAAGTATACCTAATTGATGTCAAACTTGAAAATGCTAAAAGATGCATCTCAAGCAAATTCATTGTGCCTTCACATCAACCATAAGTTAGATTTATGAAATTCTTCCTGGAAGAAGCAAAACTTATTGAAAATAAAGACTCAAACTAAAAGGCAAGGGTTGCAAACAATTAGCCAAAGAAAGTGGTAGCATTAACCGAAACATCGAAGGAAATGAAACTAAGCAGAATGAATAATAGTCGGAGGTATACACATAAAATACCATGTAAATGTAAAAGCTACCTGTACTGCTGCTTGTATATCTGCAGTTCTAAGCTTAGCATCACATATAGCTGTCACAGCTTCACTAACAAATTTGCTAAGATTAACACCACGCAAATCGTCCATCAATCCTTCACGCTGCTCTTCATTTATCTGCTTTAGTTTCTTAATAACAGCTGTATTGCGCTTAATGCTGGAGTCCAATGTCCTCAGGAATCCTGAATCTGAAACAGATGTTAAACTGTCTCAATATTTAGGCAGAAAGAATTTAGACCGGAGTCCTCACAATAAAAATAGGTAGATTATGTTGACTTCCGATGATAATGCAATAAGAGACATTTTATCTCTTGAATAAAATCCTTAAAATCTTGCAATATTCACTAACCAGGCCTTTCAGGATTCAAGTTAGTTTGACGAAGAGCCAACTTTGCCTCAATAGATTTCTTGAATTCTTCAACACGAGCTACAGATTCCTGCAACAAGAAAGATAAGAGTTAGTTATAATTGTTTTTCAAAGGAATTTCCTTAAAGTGAGACCTTCAAGAATAGGCAAGAAAAGAGTAGACAACAAATAGCTCATATTGAACCTAAAGGAAATGTACATAGCAATTGTTTCACATGAGTATTAGTTTGATAAGGCACGTGGTATTTTAACCAGAAGTATATGCATAGTCTACAACACAGTTTCTAGGACCTAAATGCTACAAATATTTGTAATGACTAGTTAATTAATTGTCAATCCCATTATATTCTTCTAACAGATGTCCTTTTAGAAAGATCTTGCAAAGTCCAGCCATGAAAAAAATGAACTAGACCATAAAGCCATGAAATCTTTGACTATCAGGTACAAAAGCTCACTTCATCATCTTGCTTGCCCTGATGTTCGCCTCCAACACGACATTCATCCTCATGCTGATCCATCATCCTATTTGTTTTCACATAGGATTGCCTGCATACCAAGGAATCACAGAACTAATAAGCAGACATTAACTCCCAAAGCACAAGAACAAAGACATCACAACCAACATAGGAGTCATTCAAAATTATAGCCTCGTTTTTATGTTGACAACTCATACGTCAAAATGTTTCTGAGAAGTTGGGCATTGCAAAATAATCCTAGTTAGCTGGATATGCTAAGTTGGAGGTGGACAGGCCTACAAACACAGGGTATTCTAATAGTATCAAGTGCATGATCCAATGCCCTGCCCTGCTAGTAAGTTGTAATCTCCGTAACCCATCAAAAAAAAAAGTTGTAATCTCGGTAAAATATAATTGGTTTCCTGAATGAATGCTAAAGGGACAAATTATAAAGTACTCCTGCTCTAAACTATAACCCATGACATCATATTTTTCATTTACTGTATTTGCATCGTATTTTTTTACTGAAAGCATACTATCATATACCATGATAATCAAACAGAACAATAATATAATAACCATAAGCATTAGTTTGAGAAGCATCAACAGTAAGCATATATGGTAACAATCAAGCAAAGCATCATATTCAATTAATTTTCCTCTGCTAAAGAAGACTGACCCAATTCATTCCAATTCAGGCAACACTTCAAAAACAAAAAAAAGGACTGAAAATACAAAACATAGTGAGATTGGTCACTTTCTCTTTTTTTTGGGGTCATAAATTTAGTTTAAACATCAATAAATTGTAGATATATTAAAAACCCAAAATTTAAATATTTATGAGATAATCATTCAAATAAGAAAAAAGGGTTTGGCTGCGGTGGGATTAGGGTTTTGAATATCAAGGGTAGGGCATCAGATTAAAGCGAATGTGTTGAAATTAGGGCAAAAACCAGTGGAATTTGAATGGTGAAGTAGATGAACAAAAAATGGGTAAGTGAGAGACCTGGGAATCGAGATCAGAGAGGCCAAAGCAAGAGCAGAGAGTCGAAAATAGAGGTTACAGACTTACAGTGAGAGATAGATAAACATACATATATATATATAGAGAGAGAGAGAGAGTATTTGTGTCTCACCTGTTGCCCAGAAACGGAGCGAGGAACAGACAATCAGACACGCGCTGTCGCGGTACCGTACCGGGAAGAAGAAGCTATCGACTGATGAATATTGAGAAGAGTTAAACGTGCAATTCTCAGTTTTTTCTTCTTTTTTTAAATACTTTTTGTCGACGTAAAAAGTAAAAGAAAAAATATATTTGTATGAGCTTTCAAAAAATAAAATAAATAGTCTGCATCTATATATGCATTTTCTCACAAAATTTAAAGCGCAAGAAAATAATTAAGATTCTCTTTGACAATACTTATAAGTTAATTAAAATGATTAATAAGTACGCAAGTGCTTTTTTATTTTTATACTATTATTTGTTAGTACTTC
>JAYMTT010000273.1:0-14917 GCA_036898025.1 Hypseocharis bilobata
CTGGGAGTCCCAAGTGCCAGCCTATGATGGCCAATGCCACCCAGTGATCCCTGGTCCGACACAAAATATGTGAGAGTAGCCAAAAACAGCTGGATAAAAGTCACTAAGATGCTTCGCATCATATTAGATCTTAACCTCTATCTTAATCTTGAATATTTTAAGGAAATGAATTTAACAACACTAGGAGAATCTTTTAGACAAGTAATGGGTGAGCAATTTTGATTTAAATATTCAATATTTGAATCTGGCACACTGGTAACAGTATACAAAGTGCAGAAAGCAAGTGAGTGAATACATAAGTAATATCAATCAAAATGTTTACATAGTGAAAAATTAAACATACACTGGAAAATACAAACACTAAATGCAAACTCTTTATAACAAACTTCAAAAAGGAAAGAAAAAACTTAAGGAAAATCATTCATATTACATACTGTGAAGATTGTTGACAAGAACCGATATCATCATCTCAACTGAAAAGCTGATGATTCCAATTTTTTTACTAGATGGTGATCCAAAACCACTAGAACTTGCAGCAATGCATTGCTGCGACAACTGGCGCAATGCAGAAAGAAGTGATTTAACTGCAGATATGTGCATCAATGCTGAGCTCTCAAACAGCTAGAAGGACCAAGACAGTGTTAGAACAAGTAACTCATGATTCTGTAATAAACTAGAACGCAAGGAAAAGAAGGAAAGAAAACTATAAGAAAGATCACAAAGGGCACATTTTGGTTACAAAAATAAATATAATTTCCACGTTCATAAAAACGGAAATGAAAATGATGTGCAGAATGAATTTCACAGAAAGTTCCAGAAATGGCTATGTTGAAGAAATTTTAAATGTAGCTCTCCTAAGTTTCCAATAGAAACCAATTAACTGCTTAAAAGGAATTTTTACTTCAAAATTTTTCAAAAATGAAATCAAAATTAGTTTTCACAGATGTAAAGCATTTCACAATGCAACTATGCAACATAAAGGACACAAGTTATGCATACCTGAGAATTCAAAGAAGAGAGAATATCAAATTCACTGTGCTGACCAGATAATTCTCTTGTAAGTTTTGGCACAGTTGTGGAGACCTCCTATAGAAGAAAAAAAGAAAAAAAAAAAAAAAAAACTTATATGAAGCTATTAGAGAGCCTTTAAAGTAAGACCACTTTGAATGAGAATATAAAACCAGCGATTCAAATTTACTTAGATCATTAAAAAGTAACATATATGCCAAATTTTTTACATATCAAATTTTTCTACATATAACCAGCTGTTTTCAATACTTCATTTGTAGTTTGTCCAGAAAGATCTTCTGTACCCCCATGCGAACAACCTGGATTCCATGTTAGACACTGTCTGAGGGTCTACATTCGATAAAATACCAAAGCAAAGGAAGAGAGCAAGTATTATAGCAGAATTACTTCACCAAATTTTATCAGCCTGTAACTTTCAGCCTAGTTGTGGTCCCTAAATCACATTGTTGCCGCCATATTTGTCAAACTGAATCGGCTCAAACCAAGAATTCTAAGATTCAGTTCAATTGTTTTACAACTGTATTTAAGCATATAATTGATAATAGAAAGATTAATAGCATATTTTCTATAACAAATTAGGACTGGAGAACTATGGACAATACTCTGATTTACACATTCAGTGGCACTAGAAGAGGTAGAATGTTAGCTAAAAAAAAAAAAAAAAGAAGAGTGTTGCATAAAGAATCAAACGAGAAAGTTAACCCACAGAAATGGACTCTAGGGTTGCCATACAAATAAAAATCAATATTATTTGTTTTGTTTGTAGTTTCCCAACTATGATGCACACAGTATAGTATAAGAATAAAAAACAGATAGAGGAGAAATAGACAATTTCCTGAACAAGGGGTTGTGTTGTCGGGGTCTTTGTTGTGGAGTGTGAGAGAGACCGGAATATACAGTGTATGTGTTGCCAAGACATTCTTTTGGAAATAAGCACAACAATATGCCAATATGATTAAATTCTCAATCTAGAAAGTTGGAAAGAAATTATGTTTTCCAAAATTACCTGGGTGGTAGCATGTGGAGAATGGATTGCACGGTCCAGAGATGCTAATGTTTCCAAAACCTTACATTTATTTTCCAGAAAGAGTTACTAAGTATGTACTTGGATCTGTTTGTCGACAAATATGGGAAGCACAATGACATACCAGAACCCAGGATGAACCGAGCACATTATGTAACCTATGGGCAACGTTGAAGAGAGTTCTTAAGGCCTGAGTTGCAAGAACAACCATACTCAAATACAAGTAGTTGGATAACTACTTAAATTGAAACAAAACCATTCCTTAAAACAGCACGAGTAACCCAACCAAATACCTGGACATTCTTGGGAGTAAGAATTATGCTCTCCCTTTGATCCAAAAATAATTCAGAACGTTTTGAACTAGGTGATTGTAAAAAACTGCAGAAATCTCAACATTGTCAGCTAGATAAAATCAGTAGAAGTAACAAATCCTGTGTGTGTGTGTGTGATCCTTCTAAGCGATAGAACCCCAGAAACCAGGTATTAAGTTTATTCAAATCACGGTTTCATGAATTCTTTGGTTGGATACCAATTGTTTTACCAGAAAAGAAGATTTGGCTTAATGGATTGAATTTGGAATTTTTATTTTTATTTCGTTTGCTAGATAAATCATGCGTCAGCTAGTTCTTGATTTACTAAGCATTTTTAGAAGCCATTTGGCAAGTCATAAAACCGGTTCTACGGAGTAAAGTGGGGCTAGTTTTTTATTATTTCCACTTTGTTAATTCTGAAACACCAGTTTTTATCTCATAATTATAGAACATTTTTCAGATAAACAGTTCAACTTATCCAAATTCATTCAAATTGCAATGCAGACATGGAAGAAAGCTGTACCTATCGTTTTACCTTCAGGGACAAAATAGTGATTTTTTGCCAATACTGCAGAAAGGGATTTTTGTAGTAGGATTCTAGTAGTTTAGTAGAAGTACCTAATGATTCAAGCATTAAGGTCTGGTTCTTGCTTAGTTAAGGGTATTATGGTAATTTCCAGCTCTGCCGGGCAGGTTTACTCTGGGTATTGCAGGAATTAATAAGTTAGTTTAACTATTCCTATTTTGAGTTTTAGTCCTAGATTTAGTTTACTTTCGTGTTTTCCTAGATTTAGTTTACTTCCTATCCTTAGTCGTAGTTCTATTAGGAATACCAAAATCGTTAGCTTAAATCTTCAAGATTAGAGCATGACTGTGAGTTGATTAAGTGTGATCTTCCTTCCCTCCTTTTGTGCTAAACCCTAATTTTAGTTTGCTGTTTTACATAATATTCAAGCCCTAATTGGTTCAGCATGTCAGGTTTAGTTCAGAACTTAACCTGTTGGAAAACACCCCCTTATCAAAAGTATTGTTTGGTCCTTTTGCTGGAGTACAACAGTCCCTTAGGATTAGAAGGCAGAGGAGGCAGGTTTTCTAACAATGGAGAAAGTAAAGAGAGCCAAAGAGAGAGGGAAGGGGAGATACATGCAGATCTATAGATCATGTTGCGGGACGATCTGTGAATCTTTGGAAGATAGAATGAAATTCAGGATTAGAGTACCCTAAAACATCTAATTGTTGTCACTCAACCCAGCGGCAGAACTACATTAGGGCCTAAGTGGCCCTGGCCCCACTTGCCTTTAGATGAAATGTCTTATTTCTCCTTGATGTAAGTAATTTTGTTAATATTATTTCTTAAAATTAATAAATAGCTCCCATTCAATTATAGAGTAGTATTGATTACAAAATCATAGGAAAAAGATCTACTTATATATTTGCAGAAATGTGCTTGGGTTATGGTCATAGTATAAAAGTAATGATGCTCCATACAAACTGATGGACATACAAATATTCAGTGACAGATTCAACACAATACCTCTTTTTTTCTGCTTCATTAGAAAAATTTATCGTAAATTTGCAGAGGGATGCTAGAAAAGAGTTTAGAGGCTCCACAGCACGAAGAACACCGCAGGCCTATGGAGTAAAAGATATGTACCATCTTAGCATAATGAAATAGCAATTGAGAAGTTTGAAGCTGTTGTTAGTGTATCCATATCAGAACTATGTTTTCATAAAAAGCGATGTTTTACTTTGAAAGATAAATAGGGAAATCTTAGCTACGATTACAAGCCAAGTAAAATATGTCAGTATTATAGGTACCTGAGTGAAGGCCTGATATCCCTTTAATATTTCCAGTACAATAGCCTCTCCTTGTGACCTTCCAAATTAATCTCAAGTCAGAACATAGATGTTGATTTTATATTAGACTACAGCATATTCTTAGAAAAATTCGTCAAACCTTGACAAAATAAGGGACAAAGCATCAAGAAGTGTCAACCACAATGAATTAACCATTGAGATGCAGAGAACTGCAGTCTTCCCAGTACATTTTGAGAATGGATCATAACCAGATCTAGGGGATTCAAGCTGGCAATACCAAGAGAAAGTAAGCCGCATCAAACATGTAGCCAGATAACAAACTCAAAAACCTAAGAATGAGATATTGCACACGGGTATGATTACCTCCCCAACATCGACTGCTTCATCTGTCAAAGTAGCCACAGTAAAAACAACACCCAAGAGACCTTCAACTGCCAAAGTTATTGCATGGGCCTCACTCGCAACCAAGACTGCAGCATTGGACGCATCATTATCAAGACTCCACTCAACCCCTGCAGAGAATGCGGACAGTCAAATTGTTATGCACATGAACAATTGCAAATAGGATAGCTGATGAATTTGCATGCATTTATATATTCTTTGGTTAAATAGATGTCCCAACTCTTCTCCAACCACAAGCACAAGAAAATCAACAACATCCATATCTGTTATAAAGACAATGTTGGACTGAATTATGAGCTATATTGATAGTTGACTTATCATGTCGAGCTATGTTCAATTTAATTTCTACTACTCAATAGTCTCATCCATCTTTTGGTGGACACTATAAACCAATTTACATCTGTCTAGACTAATTTGGCAAGTAGAGACAAGTTTGAGAGGCTAGCCTTTCCCCAACCAAAAGAGGAACTGACTCGCAAGCAGCGTTCATCTTCAAAGCTTTATCTCCCCATAAGCTTGTGTATAAGCATAATAATATACTCTCATCCGTGGAACAAGTTTCATTGAAATAAAATACACCCCTCTGCAACCATAGGTTGCCATTTGGAACAGTATACTTGATGAGCAAGGGAATAAGGGAACATCACTATACAAGATAAAGAAGCAGTTCAAACATGCTTCTATACCACCAATTGTTTACCCGTACTTAGATCCCAAAATACACAATATGAAGGTAAATAACACAGAAAAATTTAAGAAGTGAATAAATCGAGAAACAGAAACAAATTGATAAATGAATTAGGAGCAAGAAGGAAAGTAACACAGCAGGTTGCAACCAGACCTTCTAGTAGAATTGTAGACATCATAAAGGGCTATCTGGAATTTAACTCAGTCAAGGAGCTGGTCTTCTAGTATAACCACCAAGAAGAATAAAAACTCTTTCTGTTGAACTATTCCTAGCCCTTAAAAAAGTTAATATCAACCATCCAAAATAACCTCGAGAAAAAAAAAAAAAACAAGAAACACTAACTTCAAATTTGCTACCCTGAAATAATTCTGCAAATAACAAGTTTTCTTTTTGTGCTAGATTGGAAATAACAAGTTGAGTACGAATGTACAAGATTTGAGGACCTCTGGTGCATGAAATATTAGTGTCCAATATAGTCCTATGGTTTATTCAGTATGCAAGACGAGAACAATAATAAAAGAAAGAACGAAAGAAAAGATAGCAGTAACAATGATGATTCAGATAATATATTTGGGCAGAGAAAGAATTAGAGGAGAAGAAAAAACAAAAACAAGAAAGAAAAACATTCAGATAAACTAAACAGTATGCAGTAGATATTCAAATTATCCAAAACAGTACAAAAATAAAAATCCTTACGGGTTTATACAGAAATCCTAATACAGAATATTACTTAACTACCTAACCCTAATCTAAATAAGAAACAAACGAAGGCCCCGTTTGATAACCTGCATAAATCCCATGGGAAAGTGGAAGTCAATGGGATTCCTAAGAATACAGCGTCTCCAAAAAAAAAGTCAAGAAAGAGAGAGGGCGGATAGTGAAATCCCGGAAATCGACTATCCCCCAATTTTGGGAATTTAGAATACAAGCTAGGAGGTGATATTCTGAGAATCCCACAATTGTGCGATTCTCGTTGGACATTAATGCCCCCCATATTTTACTGACTTCTCATGACTTCCCCCCGGTCTGATATTAATTACACCCTATGCCATTCACTTGTGAAATGTCAGCCTAGCCCTTCCATTTTTAATTGACCTTCCTTGACTACCCTTTAGACACAGAATAATTACAAATTCTACCATTCTTAATAATTTCCATCTCATTTTCATTTTCCCCAAATCAACTCATAACAGCCCTAACTCTCCCAAGCCCTCACTGGAACGAGCCGATTCTGGTGTCCCCCTCCACAGCTGCTCCTTCACCGTCGGTTGCCGTCCAGTGGGCTGCTGCTTCTCAAACTTAACTCTATCTCTGCACGTATTTGCTAGTATCCTGTCAGGTAACTACCCATTGACTAAAAACACATTCTCAATCCTATTCCATAGAAATCTGAAAATAGGTGATTAGTTTCTTGTGTGTATGAACTACATTAGACTTTTGTTGATTAACTCTTGAGTCTTGAAGTTGATTTATGTTTAATTTCTTTCTTTGTTGTGCTTGGTTAGTTTCCGGGCTTGGTGATTAAATGGTGGTTTGTTGCTTGATTAGTTTCTGGGTTTGGCAATTTCTGGGTTTGTTGTGCTTATGTTGATTAATTTTGTGACTTTTGTAGAACTGAAGATCATATGCCTTAATTTCTGGGTTTGATGATTAAATGGTGGTCTATTACTTAAAGATCTGATGTGCAAATAGTAGTAAATATTCTATGCCTTAATTTATAAAAGTATTGTAGTTGTAATTAATGCTTGTGGAGAATGATAAAAATTTGCAGAACTTGAATTATAATTTGAAATGATAAGGTTACGCATTTCATAATTTTGAACCCTAAACTATGTTTTATATAAAAAAAATATTACAATTTGTTGTGTCTCAAAAGCATACTTACTAACATAGTGGTAGAACAATAACTTAAACGATCACATCTACAACAACTTCACATTGAAACAAATTGTAGTAGAACTTTAATCAAATACTATAGCCTGCTATTAGGATGAGAGAGTCTAACTGATGTAAGAGTTGAACTTCAAACATGAAGATAAAATTTGTAAATTTTCTTTGTTAGATCGAACTTATATATGTGTGTACTAAATAATTTCTGTTTCTCCATTTACAATTTGTTGAAGAAGCTAGACCATACAATGAATATAATTGTTCAACAACTTACATCATTAGTGCTCTCAAAGTCACGCAATTATTATGGGCATTATTATTTTCTTATTGACACGGATCATGTGGGATTTGGTTTTGCGGTTTGGCCATTGATTGATCAATTATGGGAGAGGGAGAGAGAGAGAGAGAGAGTCTTGCTGAACTTCACCATTTACAGTTTTGTAGCACCCACTTTCACATGATTGTTTTGTCCTATTTTCTTCCAACTAAGCTCCTCCCTTGAAGATTTTCTCATGATGGTTGGATTAAATAAGTAGCAAGTCAAATACAATTTGTAGAGAGAAACAAATTGTGAATACATTTACGTATACTTTGATTTAATTATTGTTACTAAGAAAAATAGTGACTATAATGTTGATATCGTATTCACATGTTTAGGATAGATAGGGAAGAGGTGGTACCCAGTTAAAATTGGAAGAGTTCCGGGAATCTATGAAATCTAGGGGGAGGCAAGAGCGCAACCTAATGCTAGGCACAAAAAGTTTAAAACATTTGAAGATGTTTTTAACTGGCTGACCTCAACAGATGAAACAAATGTGTGGAATGCAAATCAAACTCAAAACATGCATGATATATAGGGAGAATTGATAGTGTACTTGAACAACCCAATAGGGACAATGTCATATTCTGTTTCTTAATAGCCCCATAGTAGGAATGGTCTAAATGGCCATCATTAATGCATCGTAGTTGTACTAACTGTGTATACCTCTTAACCTTATGTACTTCAATGTATTATGAAATGATAAGAAGCTGATATTTATAAAGTAGACAAGATCTAAATATTTGTAGTAAGTGATATGAATGTAGGAATGAACGCAAACTGTGTTCGGAGGCCACCTCATGTTTGGACAGAAGCTGAAATTGTTTTATTAGTCCAAACCATGATTGTAAACCACAATCAAGGATGGCATAGGGCTGATGATTCATATCTATTAGGATACATGTAACATCTAGAAAATGAAATGAGAGTCAAGTTACCAGGTTTGGACATAAGAGCTTCTCCAGACATAGAATGTAGGGTGAAGGTGGTGAGAAAAAGGTTTTTGGCAATTCACGAGATGAAGTCAAATCCCCAGTTTGGATTTGTTTCGGATGAGGAAAATAGTTGAATAAGATGTGAGCATAATTCGGGTATAGCCGAATTACCGAACCGAATTAATAAATTCGGTGGTTTGGTATTCGGGTATTCGGGTTCGGGTTGGGGTAGTATAATTTAAGAAATTCCGGTATTTACCCAAACAACCAAAAAAATATACCAAATTATTTTTTTATTTTTTATTTCCAAAAAAAATCTATTTAATAAAGTAATTAGGGTACAATAGATATATATATATATATGCAATTTCTCATCTTAATTGAGTTCAAAGTACAATAGACTGTTTTTTTTTCTTCCTTTTTTTAGTAATAAACTTGAGGGTATAAGTATATCCATCTCATTTTGATTTCTTGGCTTATTAATTGTCTTTTCCCAAAAAAGCTTGCAAGTTAATTTACCTAATAAATATCCGGACCAAATAAATAAATAAAAACATCATTCATAGAATCATAATTAGCTCGATTTATGTTGCCAAAATTAGACATGGAACTTAAAAACATTGACTTGAAGTCAATTTTGAAGCAAATCAATTTCAAGTAGCTTTCTTATTTAGAATAAGAAACCAACATATAGTTAGTCGACAAAATATCCAATCAACTTCCAACAAAACAGTGAAATCATAAACGATTTTAGTTTCTAGACATTGATCTGAATGTTTATTTTAAACTATATACAAAAAGAGAAAAGAAAATTGCTATCCCACACACAGGATAAGGTTGAAATTTCCCACTCTTGGAGTCGAAACCATGTCAGATTCTTTGGGTGAAAGAGACACTTAATTCTATGAGGCCATATCATCCACAAAAAACCACTTAATGGGATGGTTAGATTGAAAATTTGTAATCATATCCCGTTCACTATTATCAAGCCATATATCTCTATTTCCCCACAACTATCTAGAACCCATGTCAACTAATTAACTACAAGCATAGGATGGGAAATCTGCAAAAATCAGAATACCTGAATCTAAAGATTCAGAAACCTGCCTGGCTCAACAACAATGAAATAAAATTTGTCCTTTTTTCCATATATGAAAGATTCTTTTCACTATCTTGTTAGGATTTAGTCCTCCTCTTTCAAGAATTCATGATGAACCTTCAAATATTTTGTCTCGCAAATATTTTTCTCTGTTCATAGGCTTGAACATCTTTGTAAGCCTCTGAATATGAATGAGCCATTGCATTCTAGATTTCATGTGCAGAATCAAGTAGCAAGAAACTATGATTGATAAAGGAATCCATAGGATCAAAATAAAAACTGAGTTATTACCTTTTGCTTTGCTGCTAAACATCCCTGCAACAGCAGCCAGGCTCTCCTCACTCATCTCTTGAAGCTAGAGCATAAGCAATTCATTAGTCAAGAGAATTAAATTTACACTGATCTAAATTACAAGTTTTAAAATTTACAAACCAAAATGCGTCTATAAGTAAAACAAGGCAATCCACAGAAAAACATTACACCACAAATATATTAATATGCCAGAGCCCTGCAAATTGTGATGACACCACTATAATAAGTATTAGCAGGCTCGACAAGAAAATTCCTGGGTAGGAAAACAAAATATAACCCACAAACTTATGAATACTAGGGAGAGAGAAATTAAAAACTTAAATTGATGCATAATGAGTGGTAACCAGGGCATTATCTAAGGGCTATGAGATTAGGAGTGGAGACAGCATTGCTGGAGAAGGGAGGGCTGTAGACTTATAATATATAAATAAATGCCCATCTAGACAAGTATGTACTTGATTAACAATGATTGATGGTACATTTGTTGGATCGCATAGTAGCACGATATTTCAGGATGGTTGTAACATCATGCATTTAAGTAACCAACATAAAAATGGGAAAACTTGCACCACTCAAAGCCCAACTGGTGATCTAATAGCAAGAACCTCTTACCTCAGCAAGGGAGAGGTCATGAGTTTGAATCTTGATATTCATAGGGCAAGTGACCAACTGGATTATCAGCTGGTCATTAATGTGGAGTGGGCATAGGCCTCACCCAGGTGTTTCTGATTGATAATGACTAACCAAACAGTTGTCCAGACTGGATACTTGATTATATAATCTTTTTGATTTGATCAAGTAAGGAAAACAAACAAAGCAGATCCCTACGTAAACTTATGTGCTCCCCAATTTGTGTATACCGTACCCAAGTCTATCATACGGGATTGTAATGCTGTTTAACAAAAACTATACCATGCTGGTAGATAACTGGTGCAAGAACCAAAATCACAAGGATGAAAATGTGGCAGCTGAAGTGGCAATGGTGCCACAGTGAAGAAGCAGATTGTACCTGAAGCAAATACAAATAGCCATAATGTTGCTGTAAAAGTTAGTGGGAAGCAGGCCCCGGCTGCGTAGTCCTACAGGGTGGCAGTTTGATTTGATTCAGAAAAGCTAAACTGACATATTAATGAACTAAAATGACATATTGGAATAACAATGTTGCCCTTTGTTAATAGGTAATATGGGCATCTCCACTAATTGCCAATTGGTTTTGAGTTGGAAGACCCAAAATGGTGCCAGAGCAGGTTTAGTTCCGGTAAAAACAAACTTGTATGTTATTAACCCCGTTTGTGTTAGTCCACATGTAGCATCTGTAGTCTAAAGCATTGTCCAGCCCACACGTGAGGAGTGTTAAAGTAGACCTAAATCTAGTAGATGTGAGATTCCCTGCAGCTTAATAAGTAATATGAGCCTCTCCACTCAATGCCAATTTGTTTTGAGTAGGATGCCTTGACACGCTGTTTATCAAGAAACAAGAACCAAGACAATAAAAGGCATTGCAAAGACAAAGAAGGCTCCTGGAATACAGCAGTTCCCAAGTCTTACTTCAAAATATGCTGAATGATTTCCACCACTTCAAAAGTTTTAAACTGTCTGCTAGCTTTTGCGAACACTTTATAGCGCCCAAACAACAAAATTGCAGAGCATACCCATTCCACACAGGCCCATCTGGAAACCTTGATTAAAGTCACCCACATGAAAAAGAACACAAACATCTCAAAACATATGCAAAGACAGGGCCAAGTGAAGTAGGCAAAACATGATAAATGGTGCATTTAACTCTTCATAAAAAGAGCTTAACACAAATCACTTAACGAGAACAAAACAAAATGTAGTCAATAAGGACTGTACCAGGAACAGAAATCATAATAAGTCTTTGACACAAAAAATGGAACCAAATACAATTTACTGGATAGGATTCAGCATAAGAGACATCCAGTACATTGACTTATATTTGGATACGCTCGAAGGACCCCTTTTCATAATGAGAATGTATAAAACCTTATTCCGGTCTGGTCCAGTATGGAATGAACTTATAATCATGGAATCGACTCGACAATCAGATTCTAGATTATAAGTCCATAACCCTAGCCCATTCCACTTTGGGCGGAACAGATCTACTAATTATTTGATTCCAGTTAGTACGAGGGATATTGAACTAAGAAATAGATTCTAGAAGCTAAACTAATCTAAACTAAAAAAGGGTATCCTGAGAAATTGCAATTATCGGGTTCATTGACATTCATGGTATAGTAGATGCTATCACACATACAATAGCATAATTCTTTCATTGAGAAATTAATTCTATATCGCCCATCACATGGGCCTAAAATCAAGAAGATGCAAGTCATTTACAAAAAGACCAAGTAACTTA
Source organism: Hypseocharis bilobata (assembly GCA_036898025.1). NCBI lineage: Eukaryota > Viridiplantae > Streptophyta > Magnoliopsida > Geraniales > Geraniaceae > Hypseocharis > Hypseocharis bilobata. Next base: position 12,205 of record JAYMTT010000273.1, read on the forward strand.
AAACGGAGAAATGCACCGCAAACATATGTTAAAGTTTTTACGATAAAAATATAGGAGATGAGTAAAGGATAGATAAAATCAGATATAATATAAAATATAAAATAAAAACAAAATAAATATGCTATTCACACCTGTACACTCAAAACAACTCGAGCAAGAGCTTTAACCATGCCCTCAACAACATTTGTGTTCTTCGGGTGCCTAGGAGGATAAAAACAGCAATCAGGACAACAACTAGAATTATCAAACTTGACTTTTATATTATAACTATTTCTCCTGGTATAATCATCTTCTAAAGAGATGTCGATTTTTCAACAGACAACAGAAAAGTACCAGCAGAAATTAAAATTTTAACTTTATCAAAACCAATTTGAGCTTTAATATGAATTGAAGTCCTTCACATTTATGGTCCATTCTTTGATCACAGCGAAAACTTTGTAAGGAAATTGACAATGTTATTTTATTCTGGACACATGACCCCTTTCTCAATGCAGAGTCTGACACTCAAACCCCATAAAAATATATCAAAATGGGAATTAAAATAATCCAGAAGATCCATAACAATGTAGAATTTTATTCTTTGTTCACTAACAACATGTTACACTCTAAATTTGGACACAAAACGAAGCAGAAATGCATATTAGCTGATTTTCTATGATACTAATTCTATTATATCAAATTTTACCAGTGGAATTGATATGGAAACTATTCTGGGACTAAAAGGGAGGCTCAGAAGTAGCTAGACCCATACTGTATGTTGTAAATATTCATCGACACAACTGCTGTTAAATTTTTCTGCTTTAACTGGTTTCTCTAATCCAATAAAGCTTTAAGTACTTCCAGGTGGAGAGAAGAGAGAGAGCTTACATATCAAAGTTCTGGAAAAGAATTCGTAATGTTCGTGCCTCCACGCAAAAACCCTATCATAAGTTCTAATTCTTAGGCAATGAACTTGAGAAGTACTTCCATTCTCACCCAAATAAGCCATACAAAGGATGAAATGAGAAGTGCTGAACCCAGCAGAAGTTACCCTTAAGATCTCTAAAACAAGGATACGATGCCATAACGGCAAATCAAGGGCAGTAACCTTCACCAACATGCTTAGAAAAACCTGCATCATATGAAGTTCCAGATAAACATTCTATCTAAACAGGGAAATAATGGCCAAAAGAAGTTTGAGAGATATGACAAGATTCAAACATCAAACACAGTTTCAATGCAGAAAGTGCCTCTAAAGTAGCCTAGGACCTGAAAAGGATGCAGTTCATCTATGTAATGCGCTTATAAAGTTCCACATATAAGGAGATAGCACCTCAGTTTAAAGATGTCAATAGGACCATGTTTCAACTGTTGATGCCTCAAATTTGTCTCATTTCTTTATTTTGAAATTATATTCTGCACGAAAATATATCATCCTTTTTCTTCATTCCAAAGATGACCTAATTATTAAATCTCCCTCCATATTTCTCAATAAAAGAGTGTAGTTTATTGAAATAATATTTTTGGATTAACCAAAATGCTCTAGAGCAAAATTAAAATGAAAATTAAGTGACAAAAGGAAACTTTTTGAGAAATTTCAGTGGAATTTTGATGCAATCAGTAGATTTAACTCATTTGATAATGTATCAAATTTTGATCAATAATCACATTCTGTCCTCCTTTTCCTTCATTCCAGAGATGAACAATAAATAAAAAAATAATTGCTGAACCTGTCCTCATATTTTGCAATAAAGATCTGTATATCGAATATCATGCATATTTATTAATCTAAGATTCTCCAGGGTACTATTAATAAAAATTCGCAAAATACTTTTACAACCATGAAAAGAAATTCTGTTAATTTTCTCAGATTGTTCATTTTGATAGAAACAAGCTAAAGCCCTAGCTATTACTGATGTAGGAGACAAAGTGAGCCATAGAATAGGCAAATTCTCAAGATTAGAACTAGGCCGCAATCCTTGAATTTCAGGTCCACTTTTTGTTTAGCCTCTTGCACTCTTGATCAATTACTTTGGATGATAATCTTTAGAATCTTTCATGTTGCAAAATGAAGGCGCTTAAAGTGGAATATTCTCTTGAATCTTGATAGTACTGTTGAAATCTACTTTGCATCATTAAAAGTATAACTAAGGATGCTCTGTTGTATTTAGCAAAATAAAACCACATTCCACTTACTCCAACACCACGAAGTAACTCCGAAATTTACTAAACTTTTGATTTCCCTGCATAACTCTATTCCTCGAGAGGAAGAGCAAAACTGGCAGACTCATGTAACGTCTAAGCTGGTAAAGCATATGTCTCCAAATTTCCTAAGACAATATTCCGAACCTAGACTTAATACAGAACTTAGTGAAGAAAGGCACACCTAAGGCGCCTCTTACCGACCAAAGCGAGATGACTTTCACAAGGCGCACCAGATGCGTGTGAGACGTGCACCTTTCGTACGAGGTGTGCACTTTGTATGAGGCACGAGGCACAAAAAAGGTGTGCCTCATGCATGTTTACTGGTAATTTTATACTCTCCGGTCCTCAAAGAGTGAAGTTTAAGGTTTTAGCGCACAGATTAAGAACGTCTAGATTATAGAAAAAAATAAGCTTATGAGACTAAAATGCCCTTTCATTACTTACTCCATTTTCTCTCTCTCCACAATTAATTAAAAAGTCTCACCTTTAATTCTCTCCTCATAATCTCATATTCTTCAATGTCACCCGT